>CP092884.1:0-263709 GCA_030710605.1 Cordylochernes scorpioides | reverse complement strand
GAAGGGACAGTTGAAGCCGGTGAACGAAGCGTACAGCTGACTATTTCGGAATTCTCCTGCCTGTGTCATGTACGAGATATCTTGTATCGTTGATTTTGAAGCTTTTCCGCTAGAGAGCGGTATGCTACTTCGCCAACTCTCTTGGACGCACCTACACCGCGACCTCGGTGAAAGAATTGAAATATATAATCCCAATTATACAGATTGTCATTTAAGTGAGAGGGACAAAAGAACAGTTAAATATTGCACGAAGAAAATTCACGGACTATTCATGTGTCAAAAACCAAGGAGAGAAGGCAATTGGATTTGCGACGTGGAAAAATATATTTTGGAATTATATTCCAAATTTTGGGAGGCACTTTCGCATATAAAGGCGGATGTATTGAGAAAAATAATTCGATAAATTAAATATTCCATCGATCGATCTTGAAAAAAAGTATTTTTTTTTTTGCTTATCCCTAGTACACGTGGTACAGGCCATGATAATCATGGTGGGTAGTTAGCGACTGCTTTTACTGTAAGCGCACCACAGTATCTACACATGTGAAAAGCAGTTCGACTTTGCACTTACAAATGCCAGAGAGCCCCGTTTGGTTACTTGCACTCGCTGGTGGGGTTGGACTTTTGCAAGAATCGGGGGGCCATTGGATCATTTTTTTTTAACAGAAAAAAGTGCCCAATGCGGGAATCGAACCCGGGTCCTAGTGGTCGAAAACCAAACGGTTTAACCCAGCCTTCCACCGACCCAGCATTCCACCGAAAAAAGTATAACGTACCCAAATCGAAAACAATAGGCGTGAATTGCAAATTGCACGCCGTATATATCGAACATTGTAGCTTCTGTGATGTGTGTTCGTATAAAAGCTTCCTTGAATCCCACTATTTTGTGCAATAAAATGAATGAAATGCTTGTGTAGAGCTAAAAAAAGCTTCGTGCTAAATTTTTTTGGCGATGGGGTTGGCATTTCTTTCATGATAAAAAAAATCAAATTTAAAGCAAAAAAAAATAACAATAATAAATTAAATAAAACCCCAATGAGTAATTTGGCTTTTTACCTCCTGGTCTACATGGAAATAAAAAGCTCAGAGTGCGATATGATGCTGGACAAAACGCTTCTCGCTCTTCCTCTGCTTCGAAATTATAAACTTTTTTTCAAATCTCATCGACGTGTAGAGCTCCGGAAATGCAAATCGAACGGCAAACCCACCCGAGTCGGATTAGTCTTCAACGCTAATGAAATAAAGGATCTATTTTATTATTTAGAATCACCTAAATTGAGAATTTTAAGAAGTGATTTTGAAATTATCATGATGAAGAAGGCTCGTGGAATTTATAAGACTATATTTTTTACCTATTGAAGTTGCTGATATATTCTTCAAGTATTTGGATTTAATTTATGTTTGTCATTTTCCTCAAATAACTGCGGAAGAACTTATAAATGCTGCAAATAGCATATTTCCTGACAAGAATATTGATATATGTGTCAAATTATCTAGATTATTCAATTTAAAATTATATCCTAATTCTAATATTAAAAAAAAACGACTTTTATATGAATCCCCATTTATTTGAAATAATAAAAAATCTTTAACTAATCTTCTTGTGTTTTTTTTCTACACTAAAATACATGCATTGACGGTGTTTTTCATACAATTTTCAAATAACCCTAAACAAAATGTGGTATACATTTTTTTTACAAAATAAATAAACCAAAGATTATTCAATTTAAAATTATATCCTAATTCTAATATTAAAAAAAAAAAGACTTTTATATAAATCCCCATTTATTTGAAATAATAAAAAATCTTTACCTAATCTTTTTTTTTTCTTTCATTATACATTTGAAATAAATAGTTTTTGAAAAAAACCTATTAAAATATTAAACTTTGTTTTCTTCTTCTTCCTCTTTAGTGCCAAAGTTAGATGGAAAAGCTTGGCCATTTAAAAATGTACACTTTTTTTTTAAATATATATTTTTGACACACATTTCCATAAATATTATATCGTTATATCAGTTGGTAAAAGATATGAACAGATTTAAAAAAAATGAGCACACAAACACTTTTTTTTTTCAACATGAACTTTATTACATTTTAGACTCAAAGAGAAAAAAGTGTGCACACAAACGGAGCATATTTACAAACGTTGGATTTCTAAGTTTGGTCGTACTCCCGATGCGTTCCTTGAAAATCAAGCAGCATTCTTCTTGATGATTTTCGTCTAATTGAAATTGCTTCAGCTTTGAATATCTTTTTGGAAGAAATAGTGTCCGCTGAGAATCTTTTACTTCTATAACCGCCTTGACTGATGGACCGAAGCGGGTTTCAACTAGTTTTGAGTTCTATCAGTTTATAACTGCCTAAGTTCCAGCTCATCAAATTTTATGAGAGGTGGATAAGAGGTAATACTGTTGAATGCCTCCATAATCTGACTGCAATTTGAGAAAATATCGGCCTATATATATGTATATATACCCTGACATTACGTCATATACTTGTAACATGTTTCCAATAAAGAATGGTCCACCTATGACGTAGGGCAATTAAAGTGAATTGGGAATCCTTAGGGCAATTAAAATGACGGCCAGCTATTTAACGCACATATAGGACATAGGCCAATTTAAGTGAATTGGGATGCAACACATTTAAAAAAAAAAGTTGTTTTTAAAGTTTATTACGGGGGAATCTCCAGACGTAAGCCAATTAGAATGAATTATAATACACAAATTTTTTGAAGCGGGCTCTAATAGGACGTACGACATTTAAAGTGAATTGGGGATGCGCTTTACTAAACTACTCTGAAGATTTAATAAAAAGGTTCTGGGAATTGGAATCCATTCCTTTAGAAGAAATTCTTACAAAAGAAGGAAAAGGATTGTGAAAGTCATTATTTAAAAAATGTAGTCAGGGATAAATCAGGAAGGTATATTGTAAGGCTTCCATTTAAGGAATCAGCTGAAAAGTTAGGTCAATCGAAATCCATCGCAATTCGCAGATTTCTTAATCTAGAGAAAAGGTTTAGAACAAAATGAAAATATATATGTTCAATATAAACAATTTATGAATGAATATATAAGATTAGGTCATATGCAGGCAAGTTGTTCTCTACAGACTGAACCAAAGTATTATATTCCTCATCACTGTATTCTAAAGGCACAGCCAACTAAGTTACGAGTGGTATTTGATTCATCCACCAAGACTACCACCCAAATATCATTGAATGATCTCCTTCATGTAGGTCCAAAACTTCAAAATAATATATTCAACATACTACTCAAGTTCCGCACGAACTCTGTTGCTTTAGTGGCCGACATTGAAAAGATGTATCGGCAGATTAGATTACATCCAGACGATATTAAATATCAAACCATACTATGGAGAGATTGTAAAGATCTAAATTGCAGGAGTATAACTTGTTGACAGTCACTAATGGCCTTGCATGTGCCCCTTACTTGGCAATTCGAACTCTACATCAGATTGCCCATGAGGTACAGGTTTCTAATCCAAGAATATCCAAGATTATTCGTGAGGATTTCTACGTGGATGACCTTTTGACTGGATGCCCCACAGTGGAAGACGCCAAGGGACTCATGCAACAATTGATTGCTGTATTGGGTTCTGGTGGATTCGTTCTGAGAAAATGGGTATCCAATGAAACTTCTATAATTGAAGACTTACCTTTATTATTGAGAGGAAAAGGTGAGGTGATGGAATTTAATAGAAAGGAATCAGGCGTGAACGTTCTTGGAATCCAATGGGATCCAAGTTATGATACCCTCAACATTTTCTTGTAAATCTGGTCCAGCTGATATTAAATCAAAAAGACAAATTGTATCGGCTATAGCCAGAATTTATGACCCCTGTGGCTGGTTTTCCCCTACCACAGTTGTGCTAAAACTTCTCCTCCAAGAAATATGGAAATTGAAAATTGGCTGGGATGAAGATATACCTGCTTCTATTAAAAGAAAGTGGAATACTTTTGAAAGAGAAAATGAAGCATTTTCAACAAATCAGTATTCCAAGATGTATATTCCAACGGAATTTATTAATTTCCAATATGCAGATGCATGGATTCTGTGATTCTTCAGAGTTGGCTTATTTCTGCTGTCTGTTATCTAAGATAACTTATGAGAATAATCAAATTAAGACCATTCTTTGACAGCAAAAACAAAAGTTGCTCCCGTCAAGAAAATAACCATACCAAGACTTGAGCTTTGCGCAGCCTTGATGTTGGCGCAACTTCAATCACAGACAACTCAAGCACTTCCCTTTAATATCGATGAACAATTCTATTGGACAGATTCAAAGATTGTTCTAGCGTGGATTATTTCTGAATCAAAGAAGTGGCAGATATTGTGGCCAATCGGGTGGCAAAGATTCAAGATCTGACTGCAGCCCATTCATGGCAATATATATCAGGCAAGCAAAATCCAGCAGACCTTGCAACGAGAGGAATTCTGCCTTCCTGTTTGATCAATTCAAAATTATGGTGGCATGGACCCGTTTGGTTGACATTAGATGGTTCTGAAAATATTCCTTCATTCACTATAGACCCTTCTATGGGTTTAGAAGAGCGTAGTGTTATACTGCATGCTACAATAGCAAGAACATGCCCAGAGTTTTTGTCAAAATATTCTTCCTTTACCAAACTTTCAAGGGTCATGGCTTGGTGTAAAAAGATTTATTAAAAATACCAGAAAACAGCCAACTCAAAGACTCTTATTTCTAACATCCCAAGACTTAAAAGACTCTCTATTACAAATCGTCAAGATTATTCAGAGATGTGAATTCACCCCAGAAATCAATGCTTGCATAAAAAATATTCCTTTACCAAGAAAAAGCAGGCTTATTTCGCTTACATTTTTATAGATTCCCAAGGAATTCTTAGAGTAGGCGGGACGATTACGTCACTCGGATTTAGATATTGATCAGAAGCATCCTATGCTAATTCCTAAAGATCATTTTGTAACCAAATTAATTGTACTACATTATCAGATAAACAATCTTCATTCTGGAACTCAATTAACTTTATCTTTGATTCAAAATAAATTTTGGATTCCTTCTAGAAGAAACTTAATCAAAAGGGTCTTAAATCAATGTCTCGTATGCCTGAAGAGTAAATCTAAGGCTATTCATCAGATAATGGGAGACTTACCAAAAAATAGACTTCTTCCAGGTAGACCATTTGAAAAGATTGGTATTGATTTGGCCGTCCCATTCAAGCTAAACCTATGTTGAAACGAAGCAAAGTTATTTTCAAATTCTATATAGTCCTATTCGTTTGCTTCACCACCAAAGTCATTCACTTAGAAATTACATCAGATTTGACTGCGGAAACCTTTCTTGCAGCATTGAAAAGATTCATCTCTAGAAGAGGAAGACCAACTGATATATACTCAGACAATGCAACTACTTTAAAGGTGCAAGCAACATTTTGAAAGAACGATGGAAGTTGTTCAATGCTGCTAATATTCAAGATTTTTCAGCCATAGAATCCATTAATTGGCATTTCATTCCCTCCGTCGGCACCTAACTTTGGTGGATTATGGGAAGCTGGCATTAAATCAGTTAAAACCATCTTATCTAAAACCATGAAATCTAGGTTATTGAATACGAGGAGTTACTGACCTTATTGGCTCAAATTGAAGCCTGTCTTAACTCCAGACCATTAACTTTTGTTAGCAACGATCCAAATGACTTAACAGTGCTAACACCAGGACATCTTCTTATAGTAAATATGAATAACGACATGATGCGGAATCTGATCACTCTACTTTGAATCTTCGCTCCAGATGGAGTCTGATTCAACCTCAAAGAGACTACTTCTGGAATCGTTGGAGCAGTGAATATCTACATCAACTCCAAGAAAGAAGGAAGTGGAGGACTTCACATCCGGATGTCAACATTGGAGATTTGGTTATGTTGAAGGAACAAAACAAACCACTACAATGGAAACTGGCGAGAATTGTCCAGATATTCCCAGGAGAAGATGATCATGTCAGAGTGGTACTTCTTCGTACTCCTAAAGGCCTTCAGAAGAGACTAATAACCAAGATATGTCCTCTGCCTTACAAGGAGTGAGCTCTTGAACTGGAATATAGTTCAAGGTTGTGGGGGAGTATGTTGGATTCAAATGTAAATATTCATTAATTAATTTATTTGCATTTTTTAAATTCATTTTGTTTTCATTGATTTATTTATTTTCTTTTAATCTGTGAGTTATTTGTTGCTTGGCACTGTTGGTTTTTGTTGACATTTTTAATCTCCAACCATTTTTATTGTAATCAAATTCGTGGTAATAAAACCTACTCTATTCTTTGCAGAGTTTTATTCATTCATTCATTAACTAAAAACCTACTCTATTCTTTAGACTGAATCATAGTTGTCTATGTCCTTTGGAATGTGGAGGAGGCGGTTGTCAAGCTCGATCATCAGTCTGACTGTGGAATCGTGGCACGCCTGGTTGAGGGTTGGTCCTCTTCAGCGCCTCCATGGCGCAAGTAGGCTGGTAGAGTAGGGATCCTCAAGGAGCGATGTAGCTAGGACAGAGCACAAGAGAAAACTGACAGCTCTGAGACAATCAAACAATATCTTTGACCATGGGGTTCGCTCTTATCTCGCCGAAACCGACGGATGTCAGATAACAGTTGTAGGATTTTTCAAGAGAATTTTCCTTTTCTTCTGTAAGAGTTTGACAGTCGAGATGATGAGACAATTCTGTTAGGGAGTTTTGTTCATACACAGATAACATTCCTGACCATCTTTTCTTAAAGACATGAAAATTCTGTGAAAATTCAGGTTGAACAACCTAGAGAGGTGAATATAATTAAAGAAAAATGCATCAAAGAAACGTGGAAGTAAGAATATTAAAAAGGGAAAACAAATGAGAAGGTAAGAAATTGGGAAAATATTATTACAATAACTATTACATATTCATATGGTTGAAAAAACATTTTTGTTCAAAATTTATACAGATTCCGTATGCCTGAATTCAGTTCCTTGTGGCACTGGAACAATGTTGATACATTTTTTGTACGTTGGAGCTTCGGGTACATCCCCGATATACTTTTTAATATAATGATGGTCTCCTTTTATCTCGACTTGTTCATATGATAGAAGCATCATACCATCACAAATGGCATATAAATTTAGATTTCTTCCGATTCCAACATTCAACATTAAAGAGGCATCCATCTTCTACTTTAAGTTTTGCGCAATTGATCGCCTGCTTCCATTAAGGTTTTTCTTAACACTTTCGATAAACTTATCCTCTTCGTCTGTTATTTGATTTAAAAATAGCCTTTCAAAATCCTCATCCCAATCAGTTTCTGGTAAGGGTCCCCTAGATAAGCCATCGGCGTCCAGATGCTTCTTTCCTGATTTATGTATTATATCGAAGTCATATTCTTGAATTTTTAATGCCCATCTTGCCAATCGACCTGTTGGGTCCTTCAAGTTTTTGAGCCAGCATAAGGCGTGATGGTCTGTTACTATTTTAAAGTGTCTTCCATAAAGGTAGGGCCGTAATTTTGACATTGACCAGACAACGGCCAGACATTCTTTTTCAGTTGTTGTATAATTTTACTCCGCTTTACTTAGGGTACGACTCAAATATGAGATCACCTTCTCTTCCCCACCGATGTCTTGGACAAGTGTTGCACCTATGCCGATGTTGGACGCATCAGTATGAACATAAGTAGGCGCATTTGGATTGAAGTGACCTAAAATTGGTGGACTTAATAGTGCTGTTTTTAGGGTTTGAAACGCTTCCTCTTGTCTTTCTGTCCAGGTAAATGATACACTTTTTTTATAAGGTTGGTCAAAGGGTCAGCAATTTTTTGAGAAATCTTTGATAAATTTTCTATAATATGAACACATTCCCAAAAAATGATTGTACTTCTTTGACCTTTTTGGGCCGAGGAAAATTTCTGACAGCTTTGATGTTATGTTCCGCGGGTTTTATACCATGTTTGCTCGTTATATAGCCGAGAATCTCCAATTCTTCAAAAGCAAATCGGCATTTTTTGTCGTTTAACCTTAAATTAGATTCACGAAAACATCTAAAAACAGCTTCAAGTCTTTTGAGGTGCGTTGGAAAATCCGGGCTATATATGATAACATCATCCAGATAACACAAACAAATTTGCCATCTTAGATATCCAAGCCATATTCTCCATATTTCTCTCAAAGGTAGCAGGCGCGTTACAAAGTCCAAAAGGCATCACGTTAAATTCATATAATCCATGCGCTGTAGTGAAAGCTGTTTTCTCTTTGTCTCTTTCTTCGACTTCAACTTGCCAATATCCAGATCTGAGGTCTATTGCTGAGATGTATGTAGATCCTTGGAGAGTATCCATAACTTCGTCTATTCTAGGGATCGGATAGACATCTTTTACTGTCACATTATTCAGTTTTCTGTAGTCCACACAAAATCTGTATTTATCATCTCGCTTCTTGACCAATATTACTGGAAAAGACCAGGGGCTAGAAGATGGCCTAATTATGCCTTCTGTAAGCATCTCGTCAATTTGTTCTTTTATAATATCTCGTTCTTTAGCACTTACCCGGTAAGGCTTGTGTTTAATTGGCTTCGCGTCTTCTGTGTCTTATCCGATGTTTTGCCAAATTGGTTCTCCCTAATCTCGACGAAAACAGATCTCCATACCTTTCTAAAACTTGTTTTAACTCCTTCTGTTCCTTTGGTGAAAGATTTTCGTTTACTTGGAATCTAGGTTCTTCATTCTCTTCTACCTCTCTTTCTCGACTCACATTATTTTCGCTGGACTACTTCCAAAAGCCAATGTTTGGTTTTTCATTATTTTAACGGTCGAGGATACGGATTAGTTATCCAGATATGTGTTTCCCTATTTATAACATTGATCAAGCTTCTTGCTAGACGAAGTCCATTTGTTTGAAACATTTTGCTGCTCTCCTCGATAATATATTCCCCATCCTCTGTTTCTACCAATGCCTTGAGAGTTTAATAGAACATTCCGGTACAATGGAGTCCTTGGCACTCTTTATTTTCAACATTTCAAATTTGCTTTCGTCATGATTATTCGTCAAATCGTATTTTATAGTTTCTTGCTTATATACAATCTATTTTCGCGTTCATTTTCTTAAGGAAATCTCTTCCAAGAATTAATGTCCGTAAATGCGTTTTCAATATCACAAATTTGTGTGTTAATGTTTCGTCATCAATTTTTATATTTAAAAATATACTTCCTACCATGTCTAATTTTTTTCCATCGGGTCCTGCACAAGTTTTTGCGAGATTACTTATACCATGGCCTGTATCGAGGGCCGTTCTGAGGTCGACCACTGAGAGGTCAGCGCCTGTATCAACCAAAGCTTCAAAAGTCCCTATCTTGTCCACATGAATTTTTAATTTGTATTTAGGGTCCAACTTCTTGATTCCATTTATGGTCGACTTGCTTTGATTGACAGATTCAGGCGGCGACGCTTAGTTTAAATCTTCCAACACGGAATATCTATTCCGGGTAGGAATATTTGTCTGTGGGCTATGACATACATCAGCATAAAGCCGAGGTCCCGATTTATCTGATATTCCATTCATTTGGCATTTCTCTTCGACCTTCTCTTGGGTAGCTGTTGGATCCTCTTCTAGGATTCTTATAAACTTAACCCTACAATAACGGGCCACGTGCCCTGGCTTGTTACACTTAAAGCAGATTGGTCTTCCATCTTCCGTCCTATTTTTGTTCACTTCTTGGCTTTTATTGTAGGTGTTTCTCTGAAGGTTTGGTTTCGGCACAAAGTTTGGATTATAAGGACGTCTAGGGGTAGAGGGCTGGGGAAAGTTGTTTCGATACTGCCTGGGAGTAGGAGGGGAGTCATTCTTGTAATTATTGTAAACAGGGGCTTGGGGCCTGGAAGTGGTCTGATAGTTTCGCGTGGCAGTCGGCGGCACGTTCCTCGATTGTAGTTGGGGTCTAGAATAGCGTGGACCGTTATATAGGTTTCTGGATTTCTCCACACGTTCCTGATACTTCTTTTCAAAAGAATCCATTTTCTTGCACACGACGAGAAGTTCATCGGTAGTTTTAGGAGGGTTCAGGTAGAGCGCGAATGAGTACTCTTTTTTCAGTCCTCAAATAACATGTTCTATTTTTGTTTCTTTCTTCCATTGCGGAGTAAACCTTGTTGCACAACACTAGGATGTCTTCCGCGAACCTGATTGTTGGTTCATTCCAGTGTTGCATTCTATTGAGTTTCCTTCTAAGTTCTTCTTTATTCGCGTCCAGAGAAAAATCCTGAATGAGGCGGATTTTAATATTTTCCCAACTCGTGAAACTAGCTTTGTGTAAATTCAGCCAGGTTTTTAGCACTTCCCGTCATGTTCATGGCGGCATAACGGGCAATTATGTAGTCTGCCCCAATGGTAGAGAAAACCAATCTCTTCGAGGGATTCTATCCATGGGCGAGGGTCTTCTGTCCCGTCATATTTCGGAATTTCTATATTGGGGTTTAAAGCAGCTGGTTCGAAACCAGCATCTCCACCAATAATTGCCCGTTATGCCGCCATGAACATGACGGGAAGTGCTAAAACCTGGCTGAATTTACACAAAGCTAGTTTCACGAGTTGGGAAAATATTAAAATCCGCCTCATTCAGGATTTTTTCTCTGGACGCGAATAAAGAAGAACTTAGAAGGAAACTCAATAGAATGCAACACTGGAATGAATCAACAATCAGGTTCGCGGAAGACATCCTAGTGTTGTGCAACAAGGTTTACTCCGCAATGGAAGAAGAAACAAAAATAGAAACATGTTATTTGAGGACTGAAAAAAGAGTACTCATTCGCGCTCTACCTGAACCCTCCTAAAACTACCGATGAACTTCTCGTCGTGTGCAAGAAAATGGATTCTTTGAAAAGAAGTATCAGGAACGTGTGGAGAAATCCAGAAACCTATATAACGGTCCACGCTATTCTAGACCCCAACACAATCGAGGAACGTGCCGCCGACTGCCACGCGAAACTATCAGACCACTTCCAGGCCCCAAGCCCCTGTTTACAATAATTACAAGAATGACTCCCCTCCTACTCCCGGGCAGTATCGAAACAACTTTCCCCAGCCCTCTACCCCTAGACGTCCTTATAATCCAAACTTTGTGCCGAAACCAAACCTTCAGAGAAACACCTACAATAAAAGCCAAGAAGTGAACAAAAATAGGACGGAAGATGGAAGACCAATCTGCTTTTAAGTGTAACAAGCCAGGGCACGTGGCCCGTTATTGTAGGGTTAAGTTTATAAGAATCCTAGAAGAGGATCCAACAGCTACCCAAGAGAAGGTCGAAGAGAAATGCCAAATGAATGGAATATCAGATAATCGGGACCTCGGCTTTATGCTGATGTATGTCATAGCCCACAGACAAATATTCCTACCCGGAATAGATATTCCGTGTTGGAAGATTTAAACTAAGCGTCGCGCCTGAATCCGTCAATCAAAGCAAGTCGACCATAAATGGAATCAAGAAGTTGGACCCTAAATACAAATTAAAAAATTCATGTGGACAAGATAGGGACTTTTGAAGCTTTGGTTGATACAGGCGCTGACCTCTCAGTGGTCGACCTCAGAACGGCCCTCGATACAGGCCATGGTATAAGTAATCTCGCAAAAAACTTGTGCAGGACCCGATGGAAAAAAATTAGACATGGTAGGAAGTATATTTTTAAATATAAAAATTGATGACGAAACATTAACACACAAATTTGTGATATTGAAAACGCATTTACGGACATTAATTCTTGGAAGAGATTTCCTTAAGAAAATGAAACGCGAAAATAGATTGTATATAAGCAAGAAACTATAAAATACGATTTGACGAATAATCATGACGAAAGCAAATTTGAAATGTTGAAAATAAAGAGTGCCAAGGACTCCATTGTACCGGAATGTTCTATTAAACTGATCAAGGCATTGGTAGAAACAGAGGATGGGGAATATATTATCGAGGAGAGCCAGCAAAATGTTTCAAACAAATGGACTTCGTCTAGCAAGAAGCTTGATCAATGTTATAAATAGGGAAACACATATCTGGATAACTAATCCGTATCCTCGACCGTTAAAATAATGAAAAACAAAACATTGGCTTTTGGAAGTAGGTCCAGCGAAAATAAATGTGAGTCGAGAAAGAGAGGTAGAAGAGAATGAAGAACCTAGATTCCAAGTAAACGAAAATCTTTCACCAAAGGAACAGAAGGAGTTAAAACAAGTTTTAGAAAGGTATGGAGATCTGTTTTCGTCGAGATTAGGGAGAACCAATTTGGCAAAACATCGGATAGACACAGAAGACGCGAAGCCAATTAAACACAAGCCTTACGGGTAAGTGCTAAAGAACGAGATATTATAAAAGAACAAATTGACGAGATGCTTACAGAAGGCATAATTAGGCCATCTTCTAGCCCCTGGTCTTTTCCAGTAATATTGGTCAAGAAGCGAGATGGTAAATACAGATTTTGTGTGGACTACAGAAAACTGAATAATGTGACAGTAAAAGATGTCTATCCGATCCCTAGAATAGACGAAGTTATGGATACTCTCCAAGGATCTACATACATCTCAGCAATAGACCTCAGATCTGGATATTGGGCAAGTTGAAGTCGAAGAAAGAGACAAAGAGAAAACAGCTTTCACTACAGCGCATGGATTATATGAATTTAACGTGATGCCTTTTGGACTTTGTAACGCGCCTGCTACCTTTGAGAGAAATATGGGAGAATATGCTTGGATATCTAAGATGGCAAATTTGTTTGTGTTATCTGGATGATGTTATCATATATAGCCCGGATTTTCCAACGCACCTCAAAAGACTTGAAGCTGTTTTTAGATGTTTTCGTGAATCTAATTTAAGGTTAAACGACAAAAAATGCCGATTTGCTTTTGAAGAATTGGAGATTCTCGGCTATATAACGAGCAAACATGGTATAAAACCCGCGGAACATAACATCAAAGCTGTCAGAATTTTCCTCGGCCCAAAAAAGGTCAAAGAAGTACAATCATTTTTGGGAATGTGTTCATATTATAGAAAATTTATCAAAGATTTCTCAAAAATTGCTGACCCTTTGACCAACCTTATAAAAAAAGTGTATCATTTACCTGGACAGAAAGACAAGAGGAAGCGTTTCAAACCCTAAAAACAGCACTATTAAGTCCACCAATTTTAGGTCACTTCAATCCAAATGCGCCTACTTATGTTCATACTGATGCGTCCAACATCGGCATAGGTGCAACACTTGTCCAAGACATCGGTGGGGAAGAGAAGGTGATCTCATATTTGAGTCGTACCCTAAGTAAAGCGGAGTAAAATTATACAACAACTGAAAAAGAATGTCTGGCCGTTGTCTGGTCAATGTCAAAATTACGGCCCTACCTTTATGGAAGACACTTTAAAATAGTAACAGACCATCACGCCTTATGCTGGCTCAAAAACTTGAAGGACCCAACAGGTCGATTGGCAAGATGGGCATTAAAAATTCAAGAATATGACTTCGATATAATACATAAATCAGGAAAGAAGCATCTGGACGCCGATGGCTTATCTAGGGGACCCTTACCAGAAAGTGATTGGGATGAGGATTTTGAAAGGCTATTTTTAAATCAAATAACAGACGAAGAGGATAAGTTTATCGAAAGTGTTAAGGAAAAACCTTAATGGATGCAGGCGATCAATTGCGCAAAACTTTAAAGTAGAAGATGGATGCCTCTTTAAGAAAAAACCCGAACCCTGAAGGCAGGGCGTGGTTGCTTGTGGTTCCAGAGAAGAAAAAGAGAGAAATTATGAAAGAATATCACAATCATATGTCGAATGGCCATCTGGGTGTCGCCAGAACCATGTACCGAATAAAGAGTAAATACTTTTGGCCATCCATGCTAAAGGATGTCTCAGAATCGTTAAGACGTGTCACCTTTGCCAAAGTAGAAAAGGCTCAAACCAATTACCTTCTGGACTACTACAGCCCATTCCCCCAGCCAACTTTCCTTTCGAAAGAATTGGAATTGACTTTGTTGGTCCATTGCCATCTACGAAAAACAGGAAAAAATGGATAATCGTGCTGACGGACTACTACACTAGATATGCAGAAACAAAAGCAGTCTCGGAAGCAACAGTGAAAGAAGTTTCAAAATTCCTAGTAGAGGATATTTTTCTCCGGCACGGAGCCCTACAATATCTTATTAGTGACAGGGGCTCTCAATTTACCAGTAATTTAATGGAAGAGGTGATGAAAATGTGCAAGATTAAACATTGCTTCACAACGAGCTATCATCCCCAGACTAATGGATTGACAGAACGGTTAAATAGAACATTGATCAATATGCTCAGTATGTATGTGAACACTGATCAGAAGAATTGGGACGAAATACTCCCGTTCATCACTCACGCTTACAATACTACAATTCAGGAAACCACAGGATATTCTCCCTTTTTTCCTGATGTTTGGAAGAGAACCCACGTCTCTTTTGGACGACAGGAATATCTCGGTGGACATTGACAAGGATGATTATGATGAATACATAAAACATCACTTAGACAAAATAGACAGAACAAGAAAATTAGTTATTAACAACACAATAAAGACTCAAGAAAGAATGAAAAAGAACTATGACAAGAAACACATGGAAAGAAACTACGAACCAGGAGAATTAGTAGCAGTTTGGACACCAATAGGAAAATAGGAAAGTGTGAGAAACTTCTGAGAAAATATTTTGGTCCATATAGAATATTAAAAAAGATGTCTAGCGTCAATTATCTAATAGAACCGAAAGATAATCCGGGCCAAGACCCTCTGATAGTTCATGTTTCAAGAATCAAGCCTTATTATGAGAGAATGGATGAGGTCATTCACGAGGACGTGACAACCTCTGGAGAGGGGGAAGTGTTACATCAATTTTAATGCGCCTTACATTTATTCAAAATATTCTATGATATTTAATATTTATTTAAAACAGAATATTTAGATTAGCATCATTCCTTTTTATAGTTTCACTCCTTTTTAAATATTTATTGTACATATATCTTTTATGCTGATTGGAGCGGGAGAGGACCTGGACGAAGACGGCGGATCGCAACCTACGAGGAAGACAAGAATAAATAAACACAATAACTTTAAAAGATAATTTATTTTTATTTAATTTTATTTATTTACTTTTAATATGGAAACCCGCTCGGGAAACGTGTATAACACCAAGAAGGAAGAAACCAAGGTCGACGACCCTGCAAAGCTTCAACTTGGTGCAACAATATATCGCCGCAACTCTTTTTTATTATTAACGCGATTAAAAGCTTTCGGGCGAGCCCTTCTTCAGCTAATTATAGCTGAAGAAGGGCTCGCCCGAAAGCTTTTAATCGCGTTAATAATAAAAAAGAGTTGCGGCGATATATTGTTGCACCAAGTTGAAGCTTTGCAGGGTCGTCGACCTTGGTTTCTTCCTTCTTGGTGTTATACACGTTTCCCGAGCGGGTTTCCATATTAAAAGTAAATAAATAAAATTAAATAAAAATAAATTATCTTTTAAAGTTATTTAAATTATTTATATTATTATATAATTAGCTGAAGAAGGGCTCGCCCGAAAGCTTTTAATCGCGTTAATAATAAAAAAGAGTTGCGGCGATATATGATTCCTTCTTTCTAACATATTGTTAGTAGCGCAGATTATACAACAATAAAAGTCTTTGTTAAGATTTTTGCTCTTATACAGATTCTCCAAGTAGAAGAGGGTATATACAGGAATAACAGTTGCAATATTATCAGCAATGTTATTTACAATGTGTCAAATAAGGGAAGAGAGAAGCAAGAAAGGGCTTGGCATAAACTTATAAGCAAGCAATCGAGAGCAAGAAGTTACTTTTCTTAAAAAACAATAATTAATAGTATTGACGGAAATATAAAACCATGCATTATACACAGCTGGCCACCCAAATTGCAACACAGGCTAGGTCCGCTTCTGCCGCTAAATCCGCTCCCGTGACAAAAGTCACGCCGCCAGCCAGTGTCAGTGACCAAGCCTTCACGACACAGCTACGCGCCGACGCTGCGTAACAGTGCCAAACATGTTAAGTTGGCTTCCGCCGATCTTTCTGTCAAGGAGCTAAGGGCGAAGATTGCTCAGACTCCCAGCTTGAAGAACTTGGATGTTGCCGCTGTGACTGGGGGGGGGGGGTAAAAAAACTGGTCCTCCACTTTACCAATCCCTCTGAAAAAAAAAAGAGGTTTGTTGACAATGTCAAGACCGGGCTCGCTATCTTTGGAGTTCCATCTGAGAAAACCGAGGAGCAGCTTGCGGCTGATATTAGAAACCATCCTGCTGTCGAAAAGTTACTGAAAAGCGACGCCGATTGCAGGCTGGTTAAACTGATAAGAAAAGAGGGCTCATCCTCCACCGCGATAGTAGAGGTGAATAAGGCTGTTGAGACTGCTCTACTCGAGCGCGGTAGGATCACAATAGACTACCTCTCCCTGAGACTCGCAAGGGCTAAGCGCGTCTTTCCCTGCGGTGTCTGTGGCAGCCTGAGTCACAGGACCCACACCAACGGTAAGAAGTGTACCAGGGCGGCCACTGCACTGGTGCAATCTGCCGAGGCCCGTGACAACAAGGCTATATATAAAACGACACTTGCAAGTTTAACCGCATGAGTTTCTTTTCAACGACAAATTAAAATTTTTTATTTTAAGGTGAAATATCGACAATTTCTAGCCTTTTGGATGAGGTATGAAAGGATGAATTATGAAGAGTAATGACGAACGGAAAAATAAAAGTGCTGATATGTGTTGGAGATGTGTGCGAAAGTTTTTTTGAGGTCAACGCGGAAACAATCGGCAAGGGTAGGGTCAAAAGAGTCAGCATAAGGGGCAAGGATGTGGTAGGCCCAGGTTAGATGTAGGAGGTGTGAGGGGTTGTTGATGGGGAAAAGGTTACATGTGGGTGGAGGTGAGTCGGGGGTGTAGTGTTGTTGTGGTGGTTGGCGTAGGTGGGGTGGCGTGTGAACATATGTAGATGAGGTAGGGTGAAGAGGGGTGGAGGAGCTCACCCCAGGTCGACTGCCGAGGTCCTGATCCCCGCCAATGGTAGGGTCGAGCAGGGAGTTAAACATGCTCGGTGTGGTCGTCTTGGCAGGAGGAGTCAGTGCCGGGAGAGGAGCTGGAGGAATCCTTGGGAGGGGGGCAGAGAACCCCCTGGAGTTGAAGAGGTGTCAGAGGTGGGGGTGGCCCCCAGGGAGGGCGGTGGGAAGAGGGCGCAGGCCGGGGCGGACCCGCCGCTGGCGGTGGGAGGGCCCGCCGGCAGGTGCGCGGGGCGAGCGGCGAGCCGCCGGATGCGTGGCGGCGGAGCCAGCACGGCGGAGGTTGGAAGCACTCCAGGCAGTGGAGGGAGGTCGAGTGGCGGCGTGCGGCCGCTCAGGAGGTCCAGCGCTCTGATTGGACGCCTGCAGGAAAAAAATCAGCGCGACGGACGGCAGCAGGCGGCCGCCCGGGAGGACCGAGGAATTAAAAAAAATGAACAAACGTTCGGCAACTGAATTTGGCCAAAAAATCCAAGGGGCAGGACAGGGTGGAGGTGGTCCCACGGCAGGGGAACCCGCGGGGAGAAGAAGGCAGCGGACCCCGCGGAGGCAGGAGCGCAGAGGGAGGAACCGCGCGGTCGGAGTCCGCGGCGACTATCCGACTTAGCTGGCTGGCTTTCGCTTCCGGGCTAAATGTTCAAATGGGCATGGACTTCTAACCCCAACTTCTTGGCTCATCATGGCTGCAGACGCGATGTCAGGTGGCAAGGGATCCTAGGATCTGGCGGCAGGCGATGTCTCGCAGGGATGGTGGAATCGTTGGGAAAGCAGGGGAGCAGCGCCAGGGAGCAGTGAGGCAGGAGTCTTGCATAGGCCAGAATCCAGTAGAAGGTGGCAGGTGGAGTTGGAGGCAGAAGGTACTTGAAGCCTAAAACGTGAGGGCCTTAGATTTCAGGATGGGGCAGCTTGAGGCTCTCGCCTCGTGCTTGTCAGGAAGGCCCTTTGGGCAGCAGTTGGCACATTTGAGGGTGCGCTGGTCAGCAATGGATGGGCAGGCGCGGCCTTCGTGGCCGTCTTCACCGCAGTGGAAACACTTAGCAGACGCGGGCGCGAATGGACTCCTCGAAGTTGAGGATAATGCCATCAACCACGATTCTTCCGCGAACGCCCAGGGCTCCAAAGGTCTTGAGGTCCACCTCGATGAAGGCGGTGCAAGTCCCGTTTCTTGGCGCAGAACGGTGCGCCGCGCGCACCACTTTTTCTCCAGGGAGTTTGCTGACAGCAGCGGTTTGCAGGAAGGTCTCCTCGATTGTGGAATTGGAGGTCTCCTCATCCACTCTGAAGAGGCAGATTCTTGGCAGGATCTTCTTCTGCTGGCGGACCTTCATTCCCGTTAGCTTGCTGGCCAGGGAGGTTGTCACCTCAGGGATGATGTCGGGATTGCTGGAGTGGAGGACCAGCTTCCCCTTGGTTCGCAGAGAGGCCCAAACGCCTTGGGGTAGAGTGTGGGCAGCACGGACAGCCTTGTAAATCTCCCTTGGGTCAGCCTGTGGGTCATCAGAGACGACCACTGTGTGGGCCGCCGATTTTTCCCCATGGAGGACCACTTGGGCGGCCGCAGGCTTGGGGACGCGGGAAGGCGTAGGTTTTGTGGGACCTTTCAAGTTGGATCTTTTGGCAGGGGGGTTGGGAGCCTCAGGCTGCTTCCTCTTGGTTGCAGCAGGAGTGGCGGGCTTGGTGGGGTCAGTCTGGGAGCTGGTTTTCTTTAAGCAGGGAGCAGGGCTGGTTTGGGTGCTGTGGCAGTCAGTCTGGGGCTTGTTGGCACCTTCGTCCTGCTCCTTAAAGGACGCGAGGATGCCAGAGAGGCTCTCCACCTCAGCGAGGAAGGCTTTGATCTGTTCAGACCGCAGCTCGATGAAATTTATCGAGCCCTGATACAGGGGGAACAGGGTGTTGGGGCCAGAGGACTGCAAGGCATCGCGGTAGTGTTGCCTCGCCTCCTCGTTCTCCTTTTCCAGTTGAGCGAGGGTCACAAGGGGCTTCTCGGCGTTCTTCTTCTTCTTCCTAGAGGGAACCATGGCAGGAGCAAGAGAGCAGAGATGTGCACAGGTAGAGTGCTAGCTGGCTCGATCTGAGAATCCGACTTAGCAGCAAATTGTGCTGTTTTATAATGCACCCCAAGTCTAAACCTGGGTAGGTGAGAGCCAATCAAAATGGAGAGTTGATGGCGACCGCTTTTGAACGAATTGCTGACATTGGGCACACTTTTATCTTTCTTTTTGAAAATTATTTTCAATTTTTTTTTTACCCTGTGTATTTTGGCTTTTAATGTGTGAAAACAATATAACCACAAGCTGCTCTTCAGTTTTCTCAGAAGGAATCCCGAATATAGCAAGCCTCGGCTTGAATGTAGGATTCGTCTGGACTTTAAGTCTACCAATGTTGGCGGACTTAACATTGTCCACGAACCTCTTTTTTTCAGAGGAGTTGGCTAAGTGGAGGACAAGTTTCTTGTCCCCCCCCCCAGTCACAGCGGCCACATCAACATTCTTTAAACAGGGAGTTTGGGTGATTTTTTTGCCCTGATTTCACTAACAGACAGCTCCGCGTGATTAATGCTGTTACGCAGCATATGCACGTTACTTGGTCGTGTAGGTTTGGTTGGCTTAACACCAACATTGGGTGATGGTGCAGGTTTGGCATTTTTAGCAGAGGCTGCGTATTGCGCCCTAATCTCAGCAATTTTAAGATCGCAACCCTTCAATTTCTGTTTGAAAACGTCCACAACGGTGGTCTGTAGTTGGCAAAGTAGCATGTCCATTTTGCCGTATGATTTTTTAATAGCTGAAGAACCCAGTTCCCCACCTAGACCTACACCAATTTCATATTGTAGGATCTGCCTAAAGCTTCGGGTTTCGGGACAGGAGAGGGTGGTGTTGTCAATTAGAAGATGGGGAGGTTTGCAGAAAATGGGTAGAACCAGGGAACTCCAGGGAGGAGACGGCATTGACATCTCCAGCGAACAGAAGGCGAGGAGGAGGTGGGGAGCCGAAGAGAGTGAGGAAGGAGTCTACTATGGGGGAATAAGAAGCTTTGTGTGGGAAGTAAACAGAGCAGATAGTGAGATGGAAGCCTGGGATGTCGAGAATGGCGAGGGTACGGTTGGTGGTAGAAAGGCGAGGGAGGAAGACCACAGGCAGGCTCTGGTTAAGAACCACGATGTAGGTGCTGCACTTGTTCTGTGTGATGGGAGCGTGAAGGAAAGAGGCGGAGGGGATTGGGAAGGGAGAGGCGAGAAGGCCTTTACGGACCGGCAGTTCTTGAAGCAGGAGGATATCTATGTGAGAGGACTGCGCGGTTTCGAGAATAGAGAGGAAGCAGGGGAGGGAACGGTTGCAATTTAGCTGCAGGAACCTAATCATGGGATTCCATGCGTTGTGAGGAAGGCAGACTCTGCCGCCTTAATGATCGGGCAGGCAAGGGAATCCGCCCGGTGTTGGTTGTTGCTGCTGCACCGGAAGCATCTAGGGGGAGAGGAGATTGCTGCTCATCCACTTCTTGATATTTGCCTATTTCTGATTTCGTGTGTATCGACACCTTGCACTTTTGGCAGTTGACACAAGCTTGAGCCCATTTCCTAATGTCTTTATTCATATTGGGCCATATGAATCTTGACGTTAATTGTTTAGTAGTGGCTTTAATGCCTGGGTGTGAGAGTTCATGGAAGTTCCTAAAAACCATCATTCGGAATTTAATTGGAATGAATGGTCTAATATTATTAGTATACACGTCACACCATAACAATTTGCTTGATTGTAGTGGGCATTGCTTAAATTTTAGAGAAGTGTTCTTTGATATCAGGTTTTGTAGTTCTGAATCACCAGTTTGTTCTTTGGCGATCTCTTCATAGTCGATGGTTGTGATAGCATCAACTCTGGACAGAGCATCGGCGACTATGTTGTCAGTACCTTTTATGTACTTGATGTCAGTAGAGAAATGGGAGATGTATTGTAGATGTCTTAATTGTCTAGGAGAAGCTTTCTCATTTTTTTGTTTGAATGCGTAAATTAAAGGTTTGTGATCAGTCAAAATTGTAAATTCACGTGCCTCAAGCAGGTGCTTGAAGAATTTGATGGACAAATATATTGCGAGAAGCTCTCTATCATATGTACTATAATTGCATTGAGCAGGATTTAATTTTTTTGAGAAAAATGCTATTGGTTTCCAATTATTATTGTCAAGCTGTTGGAGAACTGATCCAACTGCCCGATCTGAAGCATCTGTACAGAGTGAGATAGGCAGTTCAGTATCGGGGTAGGCTAACAGTGCTGTATTAGCTAGGGCTTGTTTGCATTTTTCAAACTGAACTTCAGCTTCTTCAGTCCATTTTATTTCGCTTCTATCCTTTTTCTTGGCTCCCCTCAAGTATTCATGAAGGATTGCCTGAGTCTCTGCGGCATTGTTCAAAAAGGTACGATAAAAGTTAGCATTCCCAAAAATATGCGTAATTCATGAACTGTTTTTTATTCTTATATTCTAGAATAGCTTTAACCTTTGTTGGGAGTGGTTTCACACCGTGAGAGGTAATTAGGTATCCTAGAAAATCAATTTCCTGTACTAGGAATTTAGATTTAGGAAGATTGATTCTCAATCCATAGGAATTTAGTCTGCTGAATAAGGTTTCAAGGTGGCTATAATGCTCTTCCTCTGTTTTAGAGGCTACCAGAATATCATCTAAGTAGACAAATGCAAAGTCCAAGTTTCTTAATACTTCATGCATGAATCTCTGAAAGGTAGCAGTAGCATTTCTAAGACCGAAACTTATTACATTAAATTCGAATAGCCCAAAAGGAGTAATGATGGCAGTCTTTGGTTTATCCTCTTCAGCAATTGGAATCTGATAGAATGCCTTGCATAGGTCTATTTTTGAGTACACACGAGTACCTTTTAAGATGTGGTGGAAATCGTCCAGTCTAGGGATTGGATAACGATCTGGAAGTGTAACTGCATTGAGTCTTCTATAATCACCACAAGGTCTTAGTGACTCGTCCTTTTTTGAAACTAAATGTAGTGGACTCGCCCAAGGAGAATTTGAGGGTCTAATTATTCCATTATTCAACATATATTGAAATTCTGCCTTAGCAAGAATTAATCTCTGTGAATCTAGACGACGGGCTTTTGAGTGAATTGGCTGACCTCTTGTAGGAATATAATGCTTAACGCTATGTTTTGCTTCTACAAAATCTGATGGTGGCCTACATAGGTTAGGATATTTGGTTAGGATAGCGCTGACCTTGGATGATGAGTTTAGAGTGCTAATATTTCCCATGTGTGAGATTGACTGAATGACGCCTCTTATGGAAAGATTAGTTATCCCATCAATTAGGCGTTTATTTTTTATATCAATTACTAATCCAAAGTTTTTCAGAAAGTCTGCTCCTATTATAGCTCTGTTAGTATTGGCGATTACAAAAGGCCATTGGAATTGACGTCGAAGTCCGATATCCAAATTTCTAACCTTTGTTCCATAGGTAACAATTTCTGTACCATTGGCTGCATATAATTTATAATCAGAGCTAGGCATCCTATTTTTATCCTTTGGAGGTATTATAGAAATATCAGCGCCACTGTCCACCAAAAAGCGCAATCCCGTGTTTTTGTCCGTCACAAATAATCGGAGATTGCGACAATCCTGAATGCCGCAGAAGAGCTTGTCGCTACTCTGTCCGCCGGTTGGAGTTTTCCGACTCTTTCCAACTGCACGGAGACCTGCATTTATTTTGTAAGCAATTAGGACCAAATCTAAAATGGTAATAGCAGTATTTCCCTTTTGGATCGAAAGATCTTTGAGAATTACTTCTCGGTCTTGACTGAGTCCTATTTTTGGATCGAGATCTAGATCTATCCAGTCTCAATTCGGACACCTGCCGTTCAAGATCTTCCAATTTGGCGATCAAGCGATCTGTTGATGAAGAAGGCACTTCCGCATCATATATTTCTTTGGAAGAGTTTATTTCATTTATTTTATCGGCCATTATGGCCAATTTGCCAATGTCCTCTTCGCTTACAATAAGTATATTCTTTATGGATGTGGGCAGTTTATCGAGCCATAAAGTTTTTATTAAATTGTCAGAGATATCTGGGGTAGCGAGGGATCTGAGCTTTTGTAATAACTGGCTCGGCTTCATGTCTCCGAGCTCAATACCTGAAATTAACTTTTTAATTCTCAACCCTTCACTTTCTCTGAACAATTCAAGTAGTCGTGATTTACATTCAGAGTACTTGTTGTCGCCTTTGCTATTAATTATGTCCCAAATGTTTTCTATATATTTAGGTTCTAATTGGGAGATCAAATAATTAAATTTAGTGTCTTCCTGAATAATTCCACCTATTTTGAACTGTGCTTCTACCTGGAAGAACCATATTTCAGGTTTTTCAACCCAGAAAGGCGGTATTTTAACACTAACTTTGCATATTTCTGAGGTATCGCTAGGCTTATTTTCTGTTTCCATTTTACGTAAATTTAAATTCGACACAACAGCTTAGAGATAAAGTTAAAAATAAAAATATTGAGATAAAATAATAAGGAAGATAATATAAAAACTTATCTTAGTCTTGAGATGATATCCCGATATCCTGGATGATGCTTCTTTTCAAGCTTGAATCACTTTTTGCATTTCTTTATCTCTTGAAATCTTCGTATGCTTTTTCTTTTCAATCACGTCGGCTCACCAAATGTGGTGTGTCGATTTATGGTCCAGCGATGGCTCAGAAAGTCTCTCAAAGTTAGTGTTTTATTGGCGTTTTTTGTTGGCTACATTTATATGGGAAGACCTAAAAGCACAACACCCTGGAATGCACATCCGGTCCTCTCTGGGTTCCCCCGCTGTGCCTTCCTGGCGCAACGGTCGTCCTGGTGATTTATGGCGCCGCCTGTTTATATTTCTTGACGGCGGGTGCGGCATTCAGCAGGTCCCCACAGTTGAAAGTGGTACTCACCCATTTTTGTCTGTGTCTCTTGCTTGACCATAGCGATGTTTTCTTCAGGTTCTAGTCCTTGTAGTCTTCGGCTTCTTCTAACGGCTTGGGCGTCGAGGGAATATTCCAGCTTCTCCACCAGTTGTCATGGTAGTGATAACGAGTATAACAAAAGTTTAAGTAAAAATAATTTATTTATAAAAATGCAAACTATTTCTAAAAATGTATTTATAAGTAATAATATAAAAGAATGGTAAGGGGTGATGACTATGCAAATATTAATGATGATATATCACAGAATATTTAAAATAATTATTCAGTGACTGTAAAATCTTTGTTTACGTAATATAATTAGCAAACGTATTATAAGATTTATTTATTGGGGTATTAGATATATTTATTTACTTACAGGATTGTTGTTAGTATTAGATAGCGTTAATTCTTTTATTTACATTCTATATCGAACTCAACTGTGTTGCCGAGTACGATATTAACTATATTACATCTCTCCTTTTTTATAAATCCATTCTTTTTGGTGGCTTCACCTGACGACCGCTTCTTGTGAACTTCCGCACCTCTCTGGTCTCCTCCTCTCCAGCTGGATTATCAGTTTCCGACTGCAGCTCCATCCTGTCAGAACCTTTAGGCTGAGTTTCTTGATCTTGCTCCATAGTTGAACAAGCACTTCCACTGGGTTCTTGCTCAATGATGCTTTCATGGTCTCTTTGGGATTGGTTAGTTGTAATATGTGATTGGTTTCTTCTGTAGAGTCCTTTGTTGTTCTGGACTGTATAGGACCTTGGACCATCTTCTCGAACTATTGTAGCTGGTTTCCAGTTTCTTCTGTTTTCTCTTAGATAAACTTCTTGTCCAATCTTCGTCTCTTGATCCTTTGTCATAGTAGAATTTCTGCTTGTTTCTGGATCTTCTTAGCAGGATCTTGTTTAAATCTGATGGATCAATGCAAATTCTATATTTCCCGCCTTGTTTCACTACCACCATGTGGCTTGAGACAGGTGTCGGTTCTTCCATTCTTTTTATCACCTTACTTTTCTCCATTAAGTCTAGTTGTTTCTTGACATCATCTTTTATTTTAAGGGGTATTAGATATATTTATTTACTTACAGGATTGTTGTTAGTATTAGATAGCGTTAATTCTTTTATTTACATTCTATATCGATCTCAACTGTGTTGCCGAGTACGATATTAACTATATTACAGTGACAATATTAAGGATTTGTTATCTTGGTTTCTGATGTTCTTTAACTCTTGTGTCTGCTGGTATGCAAGGGTTGGCTGGAGTATTCTGCTTGTTTTTCCAATCTGTGATATTATTGGTTATGGGGGCTTTCTTTGGCCTATGGTTCTGGAATTTCTAAATAAGCATTTTATTCCATATTTTCTCATTTCATGGTTTAATCTTTCATTAACATGGGAATATTGTAAATAACTATGTGTGCGGTGTGTTTGTTTTTTAGGGAGGGATTGATGGAATAAATGTTTATATATAAAATCTATTAGAAATCCATTATTTCGCAGATTTTGGCTGATATATTTTGTTTCTCAATTTCATGAAAATTGGTAGAGAACAATGTTTAGTTAACGTTTTCACTATAGAAATTTTGTGTCTATTGGGCTGTACGCGATTTAAAATTTAAATAAGATGATTTAAATGATTATTAAAAATAAATACGAAGACACTGGGCTTATAGTAGACTGGGGAGTGGAATTTAAAGTGTTCAAAATTCGATGCTCTTTAACTTTTTGGAATTCTCAAAATACATCATTTAAAACATTTTAAATAATAAATATATATTTAAAAATAAAAAAAAGAAGGCATATCCTGACCAAAAGCATTAAACAAAAATACACGATTTAAAAAATAAATGCGAGTCAATTTTAGGAGCATTTAAAATTAAAATAATATTTTTGAAAATTAAATACTAATTAATCCATCAATATAAATTTATATTTATTCTATTTGAAAGTAAATTTTAAAATATTTTGAATGTTGAAGTAAAACCTCATATATTCATTATTCTAAATATGATTTAAAAAAAAAGAGAGAGTAATATTTATAAAATTTAAAATTAAATATTTGACTATAAAATATTTCACGTTTTAAACTGGTAATGAGCACGTGTTTTCCCCGCCATTCTGACTTTAAGCTTTTGTTGGTATATCTATTATATTTTATTAATATATTATAGATGTGTTCTTGAATTCTAACTTAATTCCAAGAATATTATGATTGACAAACTTTGGCGAACTGAGACGTTTAGTGCAAAACATCAACTTCAAAGGTAGAATTTAACATTGTTTGATTTCAAATTTTTTTCTGAACAAAATTCAAAATCATTTAAAATTGAATAATTCTATTCTTAATTCACATGGTCATATATATTTTATCAACTTTGATATAATTTATACTATTGGAATAAAATATCGCCATGAAGAGCCGGAGAGCTCTTTTGCAGATAGGCTAATATATATATATATATATATATTTTTTTTTCCAAACCAACCAAAATTTACAAATTGATCTCTCAGGTAATATTAACTACCCTAACAACTTTACATAACCCATTCAATAATTTTATATTTGAGAAAAATTCTTTTTTAAATAATTAATAATCTTATTTTATAAAACTTTCATATTTCATTAACATTATTATAATCTTTTGGGTGAAAATAAAATTCTAAATTTTATTCTACAATTTGTTTCCCTCAATTAATAATAATCTTTTTTAGTTTTAAATATTGTGCCTGCTGTATTTTTTATTTTTTTTGTCCTGTAATAATCTCATTTTTATAGAGCATGTTCCTGGTGGCTGTTGGTTCTACCTAGTTGAATATACACACTTCCTAATTATATTTTTATTTGATTGTGTTTTTAATGTATTGAAAAATAGGTTGCATGTGTTTGGCACACAAACATTTCTTAGGTTTTTGTACTATAAGATTTTGAAGCAATATATATTACTTGTTTATCATCCTATATAATGATTGATGGGTCATTGATTAGTTCATTTTTGATATTTTGAAGTTTTACCTGTGTTGTTAATGAAAGCACACAATCCTCGGCTGGAATAGTGTTGTGATTCAATGTGGTTATTGTGTACACCAGAGTTGTTATCCACTTCTGTAGAGTAATCTAGCTACAAGACCTAATAATTTAATAGTGCTGTTACCATCAGCATGTTCTTGACTTATCAAGTGTATAAACAAGTCCAATAAACTATGCAATAAATTGATAAAGCAATCTCTCGACAGAACGCCATAATCATTAAGATAAATATCATTGATATTTCTTCCTTCTATTAATTGTAACACATCTTTTGAATAAAAAAGCCTTCTTTGAATTGTCACTTTTTTTCATAATTTGGTATCCTGTGTTTTCTAAATATGTCCTGTGATCCTTCTATGTTCTACAAGTGCAGAATTTTATCCCACTTCAGAGCATATTTCTGGTCTGGAAGTCTGTCCCACATGGCTTTGGTCACACATCAAACCTGCTCTTTTTGGTAATTGGCTGTTCTTGTGTTTCTTGATGTATTGTAAGAAATAGTATTAATGGTTTCTTTAAAATTTTTATTTTTTCATATTTTTTTAATATATTGGTGGAATTTCTTGCTACTTTTGGGTTATATTTGGCAGTGTTATAAATCTGGCACTCTGAATCAAAGTATTTTTTATTGATGTCTTCTATTATTCTATCTATCTTTCTTGAGTACAAAACTCCTATATATTTTGGACTGAAATGGAACTATAGTTCCAATACATTCCTGTCAGTATATAGAGGTGGCAATAATGTTAAGTTCATGTCCAGGATTTGTTGTTATCTACTTCCATGGAGTAATTGAAACATTGAAGGTATCTAATATTCTTTGCTCACTTCCCTGAAGTCATCCACATATCTTCTAAAATAGTAGACATCATTTTTAAGTGAATTCAGAGCCACAATTTCTAACTGACCTATAGAAATACATTTGGTGAAACGTTGCACATTTCATTTGTTCATCATAAATAAAGTATATAATGCACTGCGGCCTGTGATTGTAAAACGACACTTGAAGTTACACCTCATGAGTTTCTTCTAAACGAATAATCAAAATTTATTTCAAGGTGAAATATTGACCATTTCTAACCTTTCTAGCCTAGTGGACATGGCATCTGCCTGGTAAGCGGAACATTGTGGGTTCGATTCCCATCCCTGGGCACTTTTATTTTTCCATTCATAATTACTCTTCATAATTCACCCTTTCATACCTCATCCAAAAAGGTTAGAAATAGTCGATATTTCACCTTGAAATAAAATTTTGATTTTTCGTTTAAAAGAAACTCATGCGGTGTAACTTCAAGTGTCGTTTTATAAATAAAGTATGTTGTTTTTAAACAAAATTCTACTTAAAATTCTGATTTTGGCTTTTTTTTTTATCACATGGTGCATCCATAATTGTGGGTATTGAAGTAAACATGGATTCAACATCTAAAGATATAATTCTTTGATTCCATTTAGCTTCATGTCAATAATATCTTCTTTGAATTCATAGGAGTTAACAATTTCAGAGTTAAAATAATATGTAAATTAATTTAATTGTTGTGCTAACCATGTTGTTTACTATTAGGCGTAATGGACAGTTAGGCTTGTGAACCTTTGAAGCCCCATTAAATTTATTTGGAACATGTGCATCATAATTTTTTCAGCTTGGTTAAAAGCTTGTAATTAATTTATATATCCAGTTTGGTATGGTATTCATTTTTTGAAATTTTTTTTGTTGGATCATTTTTTTTATATTTTCATTACACACACACACAAGCCTTTTTATTGGGGCATCCAGCCCTATACATGATTCCCCTCTACAGGATTTAGCAAAGGAAGATATTTCGAAAGTAAAAACTAGAATACAGGAAGTAATAAGGAAAAAGAAAAGCGAGAAGAAAGAAAAAAAAAAAAAAAACCATATATACAAAAAATAAACATACAGAGCAAAAGGAACCATACATGATTAAAAATTTAAATTAAAGTACCAATGTTTAAAATATGTCAAGGTTAGGATATCATTGAGAGGGCTAGTGTTGAATCAGCCGCATTCAATCTTCGTTTTCTTCCTCCAAGCAAACCACGACATTCGGCGCTTCCATTGTTCTCCAACGGACATTGACTGCGGCCTTGTAGAATATATATAAACCGAGGGAGAGACCCTGATCAACCATCAGTGTGTTCATCCAGCTGCAAATTTGTTGGCAGTCAGGTTGAGACCAGGGTAAGTCACCCAAAATTTCTTTCCTCTGTTTCTCTAAGCAAGAGCATCCAAATATTATATGCATAATTTCGTCTTGGATTCTGTTTTTACACAGATCGCAAGTTAGTCAAATCAATTTTCCAGCGATTTGAACGATTTTCTGGGAAGATCGTCCAAAGGAGTCTCAGTTGTGCAAAAAATCTTTTAATTGCTAGAGGAATAGTTGTGAATAAATATCGTTCTGCTGTTATTGAATTTTTTAGGTATTTGAAGTGACTGTAATGTGAAGTATTTAGGATTTTCGCCATGTCGTTTTGGATGCTTTGTTCGGTTGCTATTCGAATAATACCAGGGATTTCAGTCATTATTGCAGCGTAATCCGGACAACCCTTCAGGAACGAAAAACCGTTTGAGTCTAAAATGGTTGACAGGTTTTCGACAAAGGTTAAACCAGCCCTTTGATTGCTGTGTAATGTCCAGAGGTGTGACAAACATGCCCGGGGCAACCTACTCTCTTCCATTTTCATAATCCTCACCCAAAATCTCAGGACCTGTTTAATAATGATAACTTCCTGTGATACTCGTCCACACTCCATTCTTAGCATAAAGCCCGGAGTATACTTTGGTAAATTTAGGTAGCGTCTTAAGAAAATATTCTGAACCTGATCAACTACCTTTACTTGGTTGAGTGCCCAGCAGGGTGCGGCGTATAGCATGTGAGGTAAGACCGTCGAATCAAGTAATCTCATTGCCGCATTTAGAGAGTTCATCTTGGATTTTGTCAGAACCTGCCACACAGCGCCAATTGCTGCCAGGGCTTTGCCCTTGTAGTGTGACGCTACCTTGTTTAGTAAATTTGCACTTGTAAGCGGATATCCCAAGTATAGATATTTCGTAGTAACAGACAGTTGCCTCTCACCCCAGAACCATTTGTCATTTTGTGCTAATCGACCGCCGTTTCTGAAAACTACAATTTTTGACTTATTTTCATTCAGGGTTAATAAATTTGTTTCAAAATATTTTCTTAGCATATTGATTTTTATTTGAAGGTTATTTTTGGATTCTCCAATCAAGACAATATCATCTGCGTATAGTAGAATATGAACATATCCATTATGCACCCATGATGACCGATATGTCCTCACTTCTTTTTTCTAGATTTGGTTCATTTTGTCTCCTCTCTAATTGTAAAGATGTTGCTGTATCACCTCATAAGCATAAATAAATAAATATCCATAATTTGGGAGATATATTCCCGGTAAATCTGAATTATTGTAGAGACCGATTAAATCATTTATAAAAAGTATAAATAAATAAGGTGACATCGGCTCCCCTTGTAAAACTCCCGAACGCACCTTTATTGGCGCAGTGAATGAATTATTCCATCGCACTACCGCTGTCATATTTGTGTAATAATCTTTAATTAAGTTAACAAAACGGTGGTTGAGACCTGCATCTACCAGTTTTCTCCATAATAATGAGTGGGGCACTGTGTCGAAGGCTTTTTTTAAATCCACGAAGAACATGTAGCATTTTCTTCTCTTTCGGCTTAGAGTCATTTGAATCAGGGATAATAGAGTGAATATATGGTCTTGACAAGAGTGGGCAGCCCTGAATCCCGCCTGGTTCTCAGGAACTATATTTCTCCTTTCGATCCAACTGCCTAGACGAGATTTGAGTATTGATGTAAATAATTTTGCTATATTGCTTAAGAGCGCAATGCCTCGATAATTAGAGGGGTCGTCTGGATCACCATCTTAAAAATTGGTTGAATAACTGATTTCAACCATGTTGTCGGAAATTCAGACGTTCTCAAAATTCTATTAAATATATCCTTTAAGGAAATTAGATAATCTTTTGGGAGGGCCTTTATTGCTTCATTCATTATGTCATCAAAACCAGTCGCCTTGCCATGCCTTATTCGAGATATTTCTTTGCTTATTTCATTAAGAGTTATGCATTTAGTTAGCTCATTATCTGTATTTAGGAAAGTCATAGTAACGGGTTCGTAATCTGGTATTGATTCTGTATCCAGGAGTTTATTGTAAAATTGCTGCCAGTCTGATATTGAGATATTGCCCTGTGTATAGTTTCTTTTTCTGAAGCGAGCTATTGTTTTCCAGAATTCACTTGAATCGTATGTATTATTTAATTTTTCTTGTATTTCACAAAAATATTTTTTCTTTTTATTGTTCAAAATCGATGTATATTTGTTCCTCGTTTTAACATATACCAAACGATCTAGATCCCTATTAGATTTAATATATTTGCTCAGAGTTGCTTTCATAATCTTTTTCGCTATGTAACACTCATGATCAAACCAAGGCTTCGACAGTAAGTTATTCGCTTTTGTTTCAATTTGCATACCATTTTGTACCATTGCGCTTTTAATCTGATTAACCATGTTGTTCATTATATTCTCAATCGAGTTATTCCAAAATCCATAAGCTCCTCCTAAGTCCTCTACAAATAGCGTTGCTCTTTCGGGAAACCAAATATATTTTTTCTTAACCCGTGAAGTCGGGTTCGTCACTTGTTTCGGTCCCCAACTCATATCCGTTTTTATAATTAGAGGTAAGTGATCTGAGTGTGGTAATCCCTCGATGTATAGGTCATGTACGTAACCTAACAGCCCATGGGAGACAATACAGTAATCTACCACCGAGGATCCCCGTGCTGATATATATGTGTAGTTACCACTTCTGTCACCCCTTGTTCTGCCGTTCAGAATTGTAAGAGTATTATTATCCAATCTATCTATGAATTGTTCTGAATGCGTAGATATTACAGATCTTTAGAAGTGCGTCTAGTAGTTAAGTAGCAAGGAAGATGTAATGTATTATGAAGAATTCCCAATGCACCCGTTCGTGTATTCAAGTTACCAGCCAGTAAAACTTCATATCCTTCAACTATTTTCCCTTCTATTTGGTCGAGTAAATTTATGCAGTTGGTCAAATAGTGTTCGTTTGGTGGCAAGTAAGCAAAGATCAGACACACTCGCATTTCACCGTCCAACCTCAGACAGATCGTAATCCATTGTTTTTCAATTTCAGTCCTTTCAATCTTGTCTTTTATAGCTTCTCGAATCCCAACAATAATTCCCCCCGATGATCTACCCTTCTTGTGGTCTCTCTGAGCAAGTGATTCATACAGATGAAATCCTGTTGGTTTAATCTTCAGATGTTGATCCTTCCATGTTTCTGTGAGTGCAAAAATGCTGCACTTTTCTAAATGTGTGAATAGGTCGAATTGCAGCAACATCCTTTCCAAACCATTAACATTCCAACACAGCACTTGTGTGTCGTCTTTGAACGAAAAACAAGATTGTCTATTTACAGTAGTTTGCCCAAAAGTATTTTTATTTACAGAGGATTGTGGATTTGTCAGTGGCTATAAAGCATTGTCGCCACTTTGGCTCATTATTCTACCATTTGTAACGTAATAGTCAATCCCACCAACTATGAGCCTGTTATCCCGTAGTTTCGTGGCAATACCTTTTCCCATGAGTTCTTTCCTTTTTGTGATAAGTAGTTTCCGTTGTTCTCTAATCTTTACCGAATAATCTTTATTCAAATAGATCCTGGTGTTTTTTAGTCTAAACATGTTTTTAAAGAGCATAATACGCTCGTTGTGTTCCGGCACTTCGATCAGAATCGGCGAGTTTGCTTTTTTTGTCAATCTGCGACATTGCTGGATCGTGATGTTTTCTTGAATTTGCATTTTCTCAGAAAACAGGTTCATGATTATTGCGCGAGTATCCGTTGGAGCCTCGCACTCCTTTCCCTCAATTCCGTAGAATATCAAATTGCTTTCTCTTTGCTTCATCTCGCAAAGATCTAGTCTTCTTTCAAAACTGTCTATCCTCTCCGAGTTAATACTCACTGCTTTAGCAGTTTTCTCAAGGGATGTCTCAATATGTTGGAAACGTTGATTTAATTCCCTCATCCCGCTTTCCAGCGAAGATAGTCGGGTTTCCAATCTCTGACCTAGATCGTCTATTTTAGTTGTTAAAGTTGCTATCATTTCAGCTAGATCTTTCTCTCTATAAGATTCCATTGTCATTTGTTTAGCTGACCTAGGGCCAGGATTTTGCTCTATTCCTGAAATTATCAATAGCATAAGAATAATAGGTCTTCGATTAGTTTTTGCAACAAAAGCAAGGTCTTTCATATCAGGAATTTTTGCCGGGAGAATTTGCGTCTTAAAATTTGAATAACTAACAATGAAACTACTTTCTTTTGTCTTCATAACTATGCAAATTATGGCTACCAAAAACAAAAATTTCATTTTAAGCAGTTTTACCAGAACCTATCTGAAGTAATCCAACAAGTTAGAAATAAATTCCAAAATTAAATAGATAAGGAGTAATAAGAAGAGAAAGTATTTACTTATCTGAGAAATAATTGTGTAGCACGGAGACGATGTTGTTTGCGACTTGTCTCGTTGGCCACCTGGCGGAGAATCCTTATATTTTCATTAAAACAATTCCATTTCCTTTGTCATATTTTGTTTGTAGGTTCTTAAGTTTGGAAGTCAATTTTTATCAATACTATTCGATTTATAATTTTTCTCTTATACTAAATGATCCAACAAAAAAAAAAAACTTTAAAAATAAATTTAATACCGTACTTAAAAACTGGAGAAAAAAAACAAAAATATTAATTATAGGCTTTTAAACAAGTTGAAAAATTATGATGCACATGTTCCAAATAAATTAATGGTTAAAAGGTTCACAAGCCTAACTGTCCATTACGCCCAATAGTAAACATGGTTAGCACAACAATTGAATTAATTTAAATATTATTTTAAATAATAAAGATAAGAAAGAAGAAGAAATATTATTTTAATGAAAATGAAATTGTTAACACCTATGAATTCAAAGAAGATATTATAGACATGAAGCTAAATGGAATCAAAGAATTATATCTTTAGATGTTGAATCCATGTTTACTTCAATACCCACAATTATGGATGCACCATGTGATAAAAAAAATGCCAAAATCAGAATTTTAAGTAGAACTTTGTTTGAAAACAACATACTTTATTTATGTTGAACAAATGAAATGTGCAACAATGTTTCACCAAATGTATTTCTATAGGTCAGTTAGAAATTGTGGCTCTGAATTCACTTAAAAATGATGTCTACTATTTTAGAAGATATGTGGATGACTTCAGAGAAGTGAGCAAAGAATATTCGATACCTTCAATGGTGTATACCTTCCGGAATTTGGTGATGTTCACCTGCTGATGTATGCAGATGATATTGCTATTATAGGAGAGTCGAGGGTAAACCTCCAAAAAAAAAAAGATTAATATATTGAAAGAATATCTTGGTGTGAACTATATGACACTGAACGAGTCCAAATCGAAGGTTATGGTATTTCGCAATGGTGGTAAACCCTCAAGAGAAGATAGTTGGTACTGGAATGGTAAACCTCTGATGGTGACAAGAAGATATAATTACTTGGGATACCCTCTGGTCAGTACAACTAAAACCACTCAAGCCGCAAACTTTTTCAAAGGAAAAGCACTTGCGGCAATAAATGCTACAACCCCAATATTGGCAAAATCAAAAATTAATTCACTAAACTCTGCAATGAAACTGTTTGACTCAATTGTGATGGCTGTTTTGATGTATGCTGCTCCAATTTGGGCAACAGAGTATAAAGATTTATTAGACCATATACAAGATACATTTATTCGTAGGTTTTTGAAATTGCCTAGATATACACCAGGATACATAATAAGACCAGAAACAGGCCGCGTCTCATTAATAATAACAACTCTGAAATTGACCTTGAAATATTGGCTGAGGGTGCTGAGTATGGATACAAATAGATTGCCTCGAATATGTTTAACTAGAATGAGGCAAGTATCCTGTGCTACAGGTGCGCCCATTGGTTTTATAAAACAATTAAGCAATTTACTTAATAATAACGGATCCTCGTGGCTTACTTATTGTAATGATCCTGATTCACTAAGGAATGCTATCCCTGGAATATTAAGAACTGCGATAGAGCAAACAATACAAAACGACCTAACAAGAATAACCCAATCAAAGTTATATTCCCACTATAGAGGCATATATACAACGTTTACCACCGAAGAATACTTCTTAACTGAACTCCCTTTTCCTATCATCAGATTAATTGCACAATTTAGAACCCTTTCAATTCTTTTCAGAGAACACCATTTGATTTTATTGAGGCGTGAAGACCTGAAATGCACTTTCTGTGGATCAGGAATAACAACTGAGATGTTGCATTACTTATTTGACTGTGCTGCTCTGTCTGAGGAAAGACGAAAACTAAATGATAAAACGGGGCAACTTTGTCCTTCATTTCCGGCACTGATTAATGAAATATCAAAGAATAGGTATATAGCGATGGCGATATTTGGATTCCACAAGACTATATCCCGGAAAAAGGCCTCACAGTGTTCTCCCTATATCCCTTGTGAACTGGCGAATCCTGTATAGGGCGAGTGGCCCTTAATAAAGGCTTTTGTTGTTGTTGTTGTAGATACCTTCAATGTTTCAATTACTCCATGGAAGTAGATAACAACAAATCCTGGACATGAACTTAACATTATTGCCACCTCTATATACTGACAGGAATGTATTGGAACTATAGTTCCATTTCAGTCCAAAATATATAGGAGTTTTGTACTCAACAACAACAAAAAGCCTTTATTAAGGGTCACTGACCCTATACAGGATTCACCAGAGGTATGCATAAGAACAAAACAGTGAGACAAAGGAAACACCAATATAAACAGAAGAAAAAAAAAAGAGAAAGAGGGAAGCAAGAAAAAACAACACAAAAAGAGTAGCAGTAAGAAAGTGAGGAGTGAGTGTCACTTGGCCTTCTTCTTAGATATGGACTTGTGGAAACCATAAAACGCCGTAGAAATATACTTATTCTGGGTCATATTGTCAATTATTGCTGGGAGTGAAGCACAGAGTTGCCAGTTTTGAGCATATGGGTTCTTCTTTCAGAGCAGAGCAATCAAAAATATAGTGAGTGATTTCATTTTTTAGTTTTGAATTACAGAAGGCACAAATCGGGTCCTCACCGCAGAGCATCTTGGTGTGGTTTTCTCCAAAAAAACTTGAAAGTATTCTAACTTGTGCAAGTAGTCTCACAACCGGGAAAGGAAAATCCCCTAAAAAGTATCCCTCCGTCATGAAAGATATGTGAAAGTCTTTGTAGTGAGAGTATAGCTTAGATTTATCCATTCTTGTATGGTCATTTTGTATAGATTGGTCTGCCGCTGTTTTTAAGAGCCCTGTAATCGCGCTCCTCAGCGTTTCAGGATCATCACAGGAAACAAGTGCAGGGGAGCCATTATTGTTAAGCAGATTGGTGAGCTTTTTAATGAAACCGATGGGTGTGCCTGAAGCATTAGACAGTTCCCGTGTTGTTTTAAAACATACGTGACAATCTGTCACTACTCATATTTAACACACGCAGCCAATATTTCAGGGTTAATTTTAAAGCTGTTACACTCATGAGATATGACCGGTTTCTAATCTGAATATGTAGCCTGGAGTGTATCTGGGCAGATTGAATATTGATAGATAGAATAATAGAAGACATCAATAAAAAATATCAAAATAATACTTTGTTTGATTCAGAGTGCAAAACCAGGAAACCAGATTTATAACATTGTCATATATAAACCAAAGGTTGCAAGAAATTTCACCAATATATTAAAAATATATAAAAATTGCATGGGAACTTGTAACACTGAGAACTTTGAGTGTTGTAGCGCAAGAGAATATCTATACTTTTATAATAACTTATTTCAACACCACATCAAACCTCTTTCTCAAGTTGCAGAGCCAATGTGGAGACACCAATTAATACAAGTGGCAATTTGGGCCTTTGTAGACAAATGTTGGTTGTACCTACACTCTATTGTTACCTTTGGTATTTTACTCACCCCAACTAGAAGACTGTTCAGTGAAACCAATTCTGTGGTTCCAGACTTCCATCAATGGTGGAGGATACATAAGTTTGCCAGGCCTGGACAACTGGCAGATTCCACCCAGATGTGGGAGCTAGAGCATCAGTCTGATGGCAAGTCTCTTTTTATTGCTCTCATTTCTAACCTTTTGTTATCACAATGTCATGTGTCTCTAACCATTTGTCTTCTTCTTTCTTATCTCATAACCATTTGTCTTCTTCTTTCTTATCTCATAACCATTTGTTATAATATCTAGTGGGAATTTATTAAGAGAGTCCCAATTTATAAACTGAAAGGTGTCTAGGGTAGAAAGGGGAAATTTTTTCCAGATTCTTATCTTTGTTGATAGCAATTCCAGACAGTCCAGTTTCAAGTTGACTACTGTCAGTGTAAATTGTGATGTCGAAGAGGGAGCTATTTTCCTCAATTATTTGGAGGCCAAGAGCTTTAAGTAATTCTGGCTGAGTTTCATGTTTGTGGGGATTGGCTGGTAGATGAGGGAAACAGATGAGTTTGTTGAGAGTTCTGTGTGGGGGATAGGAAGTTCTGGGTTTGGGATTAATTGGGATGTCTAAGAGATTAGAGTTGTGAGCCATGTTGAGAGGAGTTGGGTGTTTTAGTCTTTGATTTGGGACCCAATTTCTAAAAATTTTCCTATAAGATGTTCTTCTGGAGAGTTTTTGGTTATGAATTTTGAAAAGCAGGTTTTTCTCCTTAGGTGCAGGGAAAGAAGGTTGTATTTGAGTTCAGCAATGCGATTTGGGCAAGATCCTTGAAGCCCCCTGATGATTTGAGCTGCGCTTGGATTCTGGATATATTGGTTTTACTTGCATTGATCCAGGCTGGTGTAGCATATTCCAAAATAGGTCTTACGAGTGCAAGGTACGTTGTGCGTAAGATATTGGCATTTGCACCCCAGTTAAGCTTGATATTTTATTCAGGATTGTGAATCGGCTTTGTTTTATCATGGTGTCACTATGTTTTTTAAAAGTCAGAGCAGGGTCAAGACACACCAAGATATCTTGGGGAACCGGAATATTGGATTATTGAGTTGTTCAATGAAATATTTGGGGTCCACTGGCGAAGGTGGTTGTTGATGGTGAAGAGGCCAATTTCAGATTTGCTGATGTTTATTAATAATTTCAGTTTCTCTGTTATCTTTTGCAGATTTTTCATGGCTTTATTCAGAGAGAGTTCTGCATCAGAGAGGTTGTTTTTGGAGACCCAGATGATTCTGTGTAAAAGGCAAATAAGATGATAATTGAAACTGCTGATAATTGGGATATATGATAATTGTGACACCAGATAATTAGTACTAATTATGTCTTCTTCTGTCACCCAATCATGATTATATTTGTGACGCCTGATAATTGTGACTCCTGATATTTGAGACTGCAGAAATGATCCCTAATAATGTGAAACATTCCTTTATACTGGATTCCAACAATCATTGCCAGGACCTGTTTGTTGCAGCACTACTATGGAGCCTTCACATGGAGCTCCTGCCAAGGAAACAAGACTGCTTCCAAGGTTCCCTCCTACACCTTCACTTATCCCAGAGAGGGTTTTGAAGGTCAGATCCAACCTATGGTATATTAAATCAATAATTTCAGCAAGCAGCCAATAGAGTTCCTATGCAGTAGCTTCCTACTGAGTGATGATTTATGATGAGTGACAAGAAGCACTGTCAATATTCACACCGCCAGGCCACAGTCCTAATATGAAATTCAGCAACTTGCTACGCTGAGCCTTACACACCATTTTTAAACTTGGCTCATATTTTATTACATATGTACACCCCTCTTTTTTTTTTTTTTCAGAACTTATTTGGCAAAAAAAATGATACTCACACAAGCACTCTATGGTATATTGCACCAATAATTGCATCAAGCAGCCAATAGAGTTCCTATGCAAAGGTTTCCCAGGATTTAATCAACCCTGAATGCCATCAGGTGTTGTTCCACCATCTAATAACAATAGTCCATCATTGAGGTTGGGTTGGTTGGTCCTCTGGTAGGTCAAGCTCCTGGCTGACATGAGTGTATTGTGAGGATTATTACAAGTTCTCTTTCATTGGACGTCAGGAAGTTTCTCTGCTATGTCCACAAAAGGTAACTTGCCCCGTTGATCTAGCAGATGTCTTTGATTATTGGAGCTCTTTGACAGGCCCATACCACTAAAAGGATTCCCTAGATAAAACTTGTAGGAATGTATTTTAACTGTGCACACACATATTGTGAAAATATACAAGAATGGAACATAGCATTTGTCCAGAAAGTAGGTGGTGTTAGGGGGGGTCTACATATTAGTAGAAAAACCAGGTAGCTCTCATTAAATCCAAAGGAGAAAGGACAGGGCATATTTTATCCATTATTTATAAGCCAATATAGAGCAGTAAAACTATCTTTGACCTATCAGAACATGTAAGAACTATAATATATATTACCTGTGCTATACACACCTTCTCATAGTAATATTTCAACCAAATTGTGGACAACCTCCAGGTGAGGCTGGATTAGGCCTTTCATGGGTGGAGACTTGTGCATTGTAAAGAAATCCATCAAGTAATGTTCACCTATTTCTTTGACACCTGAAGTGTTATTATGGAGACCTATCTGTAAGTTGTACATCTTTAATTCCTGTAAATAATTTCTTGAAATCTCTCTTTTCCAGAATCATACTTGCAATATATGTTCAATATTTAAATGATTTACCTTTCCATTTTGAAGCTATATAGGAATTTGCTTCATGTATAAGCAGCAACCTATGTAAGCACACCGTATATACACTCTGGTGGAATAGTTCACTAAGGGTGATGAACGCATACTTTTTGTCTAAAAAACTTGTTGGAGTAAGACCAAAGTGAGTGTGTATGTTGTGTGTGGCGGAGGTGAATCTGTCCCACGCCCAAGTTTTGACAGCCGCGCAAGGTAGTAGCAACTCAGGAGATCAGATTTCTCTACTCTTTTGGCGAGCACTTCGACGACATCGTTATTAACGATCCCACTGTGGCCTTTAATCCATCGTATGGAACACCTATTCATGTTGCGGTTCAGTTATGAAATCAGCCACAAACCCTGTTGACCAGGAGGTTGCCTGAGTTAAGAACGGATTTCAAAAATGAAAGGTTATCTAGGAGAACTTCAATATTAATATTTTCAGGAAGCTTTGAGGCATCCTCAAGTGCTTTAATCAAGCCTAGTGCCTCCGCTTGGAAGACAGAACAGTACAGGGACAGGACAAAACTCTCACGCAATTCATTCATGGAGCCATTCGCACACACTCAATATAGGCCTGTGCCAACTCCAGTTTTCGTCTTGGAACCATCTGTGTAGTAGGTGACGTCAGCCGAAAGATCAGGAATATTAATGGGAGCGGAGTAATAGGGAGGATAGGGAAGTGGGTGAGAGCAGGGAGGAGGCTCGACTGGAAATTCAGCGTCAACAAAACTGTGCTTTTTAAACTACAATTCCGCCTTGGCGCGACATCCAGATCGAGAGGGAGAACACGGGAAAGAGAGATGAGAGAGCTATTGTCAGTTGTTTCAAACGCGCGGCATGTCCTGATGAGGAACGGGCGCTGCGCGCTTAAGAGAGTGTTTAAGGATCGTTGTTTAAGATTAGAAAACCACACAGGAGAAGCGTAAGAAATGGCTGGAACCACAACCTGTAGATAAAGCATCCTCAGGGCACGGAATCCAAAGCTAAAGTTGGAGCTGGCAGCTGCTGTCAAACGCGGGAGAAAACCGCGGACTCTGGTGCAAACCTCTACCACATGCTGGTTGAAGGTGAGACGCTGATCAAACCTTACTCCCAGCACTTTGATTGAGGCGCTCCATTGAATGGGTTGACCATTAATGGTCAGATTGCAGCTAGGCTTTAGTTGTCTGCCAGAAGGTCTTAGAAGGAGCATGGTCTGACACTTCATCACGCTAAGTTCCAGTTTATGCAGGCCACACCACCTCGTGATCTCGTTAATGGCAAGTTGCGCCGCTCCAAGTTGATTAGCAACTTGGCCCGCCACCACCATAACAAGATCGTCGGCGTAGGCCTGCGGGTGCACGCAATTTCTAAAGTTGAGCGTGAGGAGCTCGTCAAAGACAAGGTTCCAAAGAAACGGCCCAAGAACTGAGCCCTGTGGGCAGCCCTTGGAAACCTGTCTCGTGACCGTGCAACCATTCATTGACAGTCTGACAACACGATTATTGAGGAAGGAACAAATTAAAACAAACAAGTTCTTTGGACAGTCATTCATACATAGAGCTCGCAATATGCTGGAGTGTAGCACATTGTCAAAGGCACCTTTCACATCAAAGGAAAGAAGAATAGAAGATTTCTCGCCCTCCTCCCACGTGATCGTGCCGTGTTTGTTGACAACATGAGCAAGTTAGCGTCAAGGAAGTTTTCGACAATTTCTCTTTTGGAGCATTTGTATTTAAGCAACCACGCTTTATTTGACCATCTATAGGATTCAATATTAAAGTCGCCACAACCACAAAAAATTACCTCATGGAAATTAATTGTTTTTAACCGGTCGATTTCACCCAGTTCCCCACCTAGTCCTACACCAACTTCATATTGTAGGATCTGCCTAAAGCTTCGGGTTTCAGGACAGTGGTGTCGGGTGGAAGGGAAAGGGAGAAGCAGATCTCATAGTGGTCGGAAAGGTCGGTAGGGTATGAGGTCCACCCGGAGACGGAGGAGAGGATAGAGGAAGAGACGCTGGAGATGTCAATGGAGGAGGAGCTGGAGCCCTGGGAGCGGGTGATAGCTCCCCAGGTGTTACAGACCTTGAGGTCGAGGGCGTCGAGAAGGGTGTTAATAAGAGAGCCTTTAGAGTTTTGTTTTTGTGAGCTCCAGCGGGAGGAAACAGCGTTGACGTCTCCAGCGAAGAGAAGGCGGGGAGGGGGTGGGGAGCCAAAGAGGGAGATAAAGGAGTCGACGATGGGGGAGTAAGAAGTGTGGTGGGGGAAGTATACGGAGCAGAGAGTAAGGTGAAAGCCGGGGATGTCAAGGATTGCAAGGGTGCGGCTGGTGGCGGAGAGTCGTGGGAGGAAAATGACGGGAAGGCTTTGGTTAAGAACAATTATACAGGTGTTACACCGGTTGTTAGCAGCGGTTGTTAAATTTAGGTGAAGTTTTTTTTTTTTTTTTTTATGCATTATTTTTGATGTTTTAAAAAAAAAAGAATACAAACATTGAAAAGTGCATTTATTTACAATAAAGAATACAAACATTGAAAAGTACATTTATTTACAATAAAGAATACAAACATTGAAAAGTACATTTATTTACAATAAAGAATACAAACAATGAAAAGTAAATTTATTTACAACAATGATTTTACAACATGATGGTGAAAGATAAACAGTACACAGAAGGATTGACAAGTCATTCACTTCGCACAGGACAAATACAGCATTCACACAAGACAAGTGAGACAAGTGTATGATTTTTAAATTCGGATTTGCTATTATTACAGCTGCTCCCAATTTATTTTCGATTATTGGACCGTGACAAACCCTGTCAAGGGGCACAGGTAGTGATGGTAAATTGTTTTTGGAAACTGGGAGTTCTTGCAACAAAAGCACATCCGATTTTTCCTCGCGACATTCATTCAACAAGGAGTACAAACATTATGGAGAGCGTCTTACATTGGCTTGAACACACTTAAGAACGTTCATCGCACCAACAATTTATTGAAATTACCCTGTGCCTCCCGCATGTGTTTGCACGCCATGGAGTTGGCACTGTGTTTGTCGCCACACCTGTGACATTTCAATGCTGTTTTATTTTCACAGGTTTCGGAAAGATGTGCACCAGCGCAGTGGCTACATTTAGCCGCCCTAGTGCACTTCTTTCCGTTGGTGTGGGTCCTGTGACTTAAACTGCCACAGACACCATATGGGAAGACGCGCTTTGCTCTAGCGAGAGGAAGGCAGTCTCAACTTCCTTGTTTACTTCCACTATCGCGGTTGAGGGGGCACCCTCTTTCCTAATTAGTTTCACCATCCTGATGTCTTTGCCACTTTTCAGCAGCTTTTCGACAGCGGGATGGTTACTAATATCAGCCACAAGCTGCTCCTCAGTTTTCTCTCCAGGAATACCGAAGATAGCAAGCCACATTCTTTAAACAGGGAGTTTGGGTGATTTTTGCCCTGATTTCACTAACAGACAGCTCCGCATGATTAATGCTGTTACGCAGCATATGCACGTAACTTGGTAGTGTAGGTTTGGTTGGCTTAACACCAACATTGGGTGGTGGTGCAGGTTTGGCATTTTTAGCAGAGGCTGCGTATTGCGCCCTAATCTCAGCAATTTTAAGATCGCAACCCTTCAACCCAGTTCCCCACCTAGACCTACACCAATTTCATATTGTAGGATCTGCCTAAAGCTTCGGGTGTCGGGACAGGAGAGGGTGGTGTTGTCAATTAGAAGATGGGGAGGTTTGCAGAAAATGGGTAGAACTGATGAGCTGAATTTCTGACGCTATCGTCCCGAAATCCATGAGCCCCTTTCATTCTCAGGGAGTTCACGAAAATAATACATCCTGCTATATAAAAGGTATAATTTACATGTGTCCTGCACGCACTGGGGTTAAAAAAAAAAGAATGACAGACAACTATATGTTTGGATTAAGATGACAATATATTTATTTATTTCTTAGAACAGTCATACAAAGATAAGAATAAAATAAATGAAACGGGCAATGAGGATTGAGTGGGAAAATTTACAAGAATATACTTATTAAAAAAAATCATTATTGGAAGATACTTAACTTTAGTGCTTCAGCTGGATGGCTTGGAAATCCCTCCCTTAAAATCTTGTAGAACTACTTTTTTGTGATTTTTTTACGAGCTTTTCTATCCTATCTTATCTCTAAGACCGACTCTCACTAAAGCTTGCTCGTGACTTTTTCTCCCCAGGGTGACCGAAAAAAAAAAAGAATTAATAATAAATCTTTATCTGGTCACCCTCTGTGATAAAAAAAAGAAATTTTTAAAAATAAAAAAAAAAATTATAATAAAAATTATCATTCGGAATATTAATTTTAAAATATTAAAAAAAAAAGAAAACCCAAATAGCTGCTTATTTAAAAGAAAAATGAAATTTATTATAATTTATATGCAAAAATTGGAGATAAAAAGGAGGTGAAGAGATGGGCTGGTTTGACAAAGAAGAATGCTCGAAGTCCGCTTCTTTCTTGTCGAGGCAGCTTCTTCATTGTCCACCAGCTTTCCATTGATACTGTGGGTGAACTTTATGGAGGCCCCAGAAGTGGCCTCTACAGAACCAGGGAACTCCAGGGAGGAGACGGCATTGACATCTCCAGCGAACAGAAGGCGAGGAGGAGGTGGGGAGCCGAAGAGAGTGAGGAAGGAGTCTACTATGGGGGAATAAGAAGCTTTGTGTGGGAAGTAAACAGAGCAGATAGTGAGATGGAAGCCTGGGATGTCGAGAATGGCGAGGGTACGGTTGGTGGTAGAAAGGCGAGGGAGGAAGACCACAGGCAGGCTCTGGTTAAGAACCATGATGCAGGTGCTGCACTTGTTCTGTGTGATGGGAGCGTGAAGGAAAGAGGCGGAGGGGATTGGGAAGGGAGAGGCGAGAAGGCCTTTACGGACCGGCAGTTCTTGAAGCAGGAGGATATCTATGTGAGAGGACTGCGCGGTTTCGAGAATAGAGAGGAAGCAGGGGAGGGAACGGTTGCAATTTAGCTGCAGGAACCTAATCATGGGATTCCATGCGTTGTGAGGAAGGCAGACTCTGCCGCCTTAATGATCGGGCAGGCAAGGGAATCCGCCCGGTGTTGGTTGTTGCTGCTGCACCGGAAGCATCTAGGGGGAGAGGAGATTGCTGCACAGTCGTTGATGGTGTGGCCCTCCCCACAGTGCAAACACTTGGCCCGTTTGGGGCAGTCGTTGTGTTGGCGTAGGTTGCCACAGGAGCGGCAAGGGTGCGTTGTTCTTGTTCGCTCGAACCTGATAGAGCTAAAACCAATGAAGAGGCGAGAACGCGACTGGAGGTCCCTGGCTGTAGCGGTGTCAGTCTCTATGATGGCGTGTTTGTTGTTGTTGCGCGCAGCCATTGTACGGACTAGCCTACAGCCGGCGCCCACGGATTGGTTGAGTAGTGTGGGAAGGTCGTTTATTGGGAGAGTCGGGAATGTTAAAGAGGGTATAGCGTGGTTTGAATGTAGGGGACAGGTGCACCTTGATGTTTGTTCCCCTAGTGGCATTTATCAGTTTTGTATAGATGTTTGTCATGTTGTTTTTAGTGTTTGTATGTATGGTTAGTTTGTTGCGTGTGCGGTGTATGTTGGTGATTGGTGTGGTGGGCGTGGTAAGGGAGGAGATGAAAATTTTTGTGTATAGGTTGGTGTCGATGGGGGTGTTGATGGAGGGGTCTTGGGTGATTAATATATGGAAGGGGTTGTTGCGGTTGGAGGGGGGTGTGGGGCGGTGGGATGGGAAGTGTGTGGTGTGGCGGGAGGAGGGGATGGGGAGAGAGGGAGTAGCAGAAGGGGGAAGGGAGGCGGCTCTGGCAAAAGAGTCAGGAGAGGATTTGGGGAGGAGGGGGTGGGCAGGGGTTGAGGGATAGGGGGAGATAGAGGAAGAGGGTTAGGAGGGGAAGGATGAGGAGTTTTAGGAGGAGGAATGGGGGGGTTAGGGTGGTAGTGGAAGGTTCAGTGGGGTGGTGTGAGGGTGGTTGTGTAAGTTTGTATGTGAGGATGTTGTTGGTGTGGTTGGCCTCTATGAGGCGCTGGTTGTATGTCTGTGTGAGGTGTGTGAATGTTATGTCGAGGGTGGTTCTGAATTGGTCGGCGATTGAAGGGGTGAGACCATGTGAGAAAGGAGCTAGGAGGTGGGAGTTGTTGTTGATTGGGAACAGATTGCATAACAATGGGGGGGAGTCAATGGTATAGTCGGAATTGCGAAGGTGGTGTGGCTTGTAGGGAGTGTGGGTGGTGGTGACTGGGGGATGAGGAGGGGTAGGTTCACTCACCCCTGGTTGACCGTTGAGAGGGCCGCCGATTGTGCGGTCCAGGTGGCTGTCGAAGATGCTGGGGCGCAGTTCATCCCTGGAGGAATCCGCACTTGAAGTGGAGGTGCAGTCTTGGGGAGAGTTGGTGGAGTCCTCCCTGGAAAAAGAGACGTCTGGGGGGTGGGGTGTAGTATCCAGGAGGGGTGTGGGAGAAGGGGTTCTAGTAGGGGTAGGTCCTCGGCGGGTGGGGGAATGGTGGACTGGTGCGCTGGGGCGGACAGGTGAGTTGCTGGGCCCGCGGCGGCGTGTGGTGTTGCTGTCGCCTGGGGAGGGGAGCTGGGAGTTCAGCGCGGCGGACGGAGGGACCGCGCTCGTCGGTGTCGAAGGAGAGCCCGCATTTTCATTGGCTGCGGGCAGAAAAAAATCTGGGAAGGATAAATGGCGTATTGCGGCCGTCCAAGAGATCCGGGGAATAAAAATAATTTTTATCCTCTTCTGGTTTTTGGTGGATTGGGGCTGGGCGCTGGGGAACAGGAGCACAGTAGCACAGGAGACCGGAAGCACTATAGAAAATTCCTATTTAGCCTCCTTGAATATGCTGACACCACCAAAAAGAGTGGATGCCCTTACTTCAGGCAGTATCCCTGTGCCTTACCACGGGTGGGGGGTCACTAGGGACTGGCAAGAAGCGATCCTAATTCAAGGGAAGCTTTTGACTCCAAGAGTATCCAGAATCCTTACCACTGGTGGGGGGAATATCTGGACTCGTTGAAGTTACAGCATCATATTGATGACAATTATTCCGCCTTCTACATGCTATCAGGTTAGCATTCTAAGGCACAAATCAACGTTGGGGGTCACCGTGAGCCCGCCGCACTGGAGGGCCAAGGAGAGGGCTGGAGAGACGCCGGCGGAGCCGTGGGCGTCCCGGGGGAGAAGAGGGCGAGAGCGCGGATAGTGAGGGAACCAAGGCGACACCAAGCACTGCGCCAGGCTCCGAGCAAGTGGTCTACGCCCCAGAGCGCCAGGGACGTAACCTCCACGGCACCGGAGGTTAAGATTATACTATATTATCTATTAAATATTAATTTTTTTTTTTTTTTCCAAGCAAACAAAATTACAAATAGGAGGTACAAACAAAGACAAGGGCAAGAGCAGCGGGGGAAAGGGTTATGTACAGAAGGAACAAGCGAGTGGCAGGAGTGGAGTGGAAGGGGGTGAGGAGCTGGGTACAGGGGTGGGGGAGGAGGAAGATGGGGAGGCGGGTGGAAGCTGGGGGGGAGGAGGAACGTAAGGGGAGGGGTGAGGAGGGGGGGGTGGAGGAGGCAGGGGGAGGGACAGGTGGGCAAGGAGAGGATGTGAGCAAATTTTGTTTGAGGAGGTGAGTGAGGACGTTTGTGGCGCTGTTGGCCTCGAGGAGGCGTTGCTGGTATGTGTTAGACATATGTGCAAAGGTTTTTTTAAGATCATTACGAAAGCAAACAGCAAGGGTAGGTTCAAGGGAATCAGCGTAAGGGGCAAGGATATGGTAAGCCCAGGTAAGATGTAGTAGGTGTGAGGGGTTGTTTGTGGGGAATAGGTTGCATGTGGGTGGAGGTGAGTCGGGGGTGTAGTGTTGTGGTGGTGGTTGGTGTAGGTGGAGTGGCGTGTGGACATATGTAGCAGGGGTAGGGTGAAGAGGGGTGGAGGAGCTCACCCCAGGTTGACTGCCAAGGTCAAGGTCACCGCCAAAGGTAGGGTCGAACTGGGAGTTGAACATGCTTGGATGGTCGTCAAGGCAGGAGGAGTCAGTGTCAGGAGAGGAGGTGGAGGAATCTTGGGAGAGGGGCAGGGAGCCCCCTGGAGTAGAAGAGGTGTCAGAGGTGGGGGTGGCCCCCAGGGAGGGCGGGGTGCCCACTGGAGCTGGAGAGGTGGGGGTGGCCCCCGGGGGAGGGCGGAGTGCCCCCTGGAGCTGAAGAGGTGGGGGTGGCCCCCATGGGGGGCGCTGGGAAGAGGGCGCAGGCAGGAGCGGACCCGCCGGTGGGCGCGCGGTGGCGGGCGGGCGAGCCACCGGATGCGCGGCGGCGGGCGGCGCGGCCACCGCTCGCAGGGGAGGGCGGTGAAGCCAGCGCGGCGGAGGTTGGGAGCTCTCCACGCAGTGGAGGGAGGTCGAGTGGCGGCGTGCGGCCGCTCAGGAGGTCAAGCGCTCCGATTGGACGCCCGCGGGAAATAAATCAGGGCGATGGACGGTGGTAGGCGGCCGCCCGGGAGGACCGAGGAATTAAAATGAGCAATCGCTCGGCAACTGAATTTGGCCAAGAAGTTCCGAGGGCAGGACAGGGTGGAGGTGGTCCCACGGCAGGGGAACCCGCGGGGAGAAGGCAGCGGACACCGCGGAGGCAGGAGCGCAGAAGGAGGAACCGTGCGGCCGGAGTCCGCGGCGACTTACAGCATCATATTGGTGCCATTTTATAAGGCGCCCCGAAGTCTAAACCTGGGTAGCTGAGAGCCAATAAAAATGGAGAGTTGATGTAGGATTCGTCTGGACTTTAAGTCTACCAATGTTGGCGGACTTAACGTTGTCCACAAACCTCTTTTTCTCAGAGGGGTTGGCGAAGTAGTGGACAAGTTTTTTTATCCCCCTGTCACCGCGGCTACATCACAGTTCTTCAAACTAGGAGTCTAGGCGATTTTTTTGCCCTGATCTCGCTAACATTGAGGTCCGCGGAAGCGAGCTTCGCGTGGTTGGTGCTGTTACGCAGCATATGCGTGTAACTGGGTTTAGTTGGTTTGACAGGCTTAGCACCTGCGCTGGTTGGCTGAGTGACTTTTGTCACCACTGGGGTTGGTTTGGGAGGTCTGGGAGCGACGGTTGGTTTTTTAGAGGCTGATAGTTCAGCTTTGATTTCTGCGACTTTAAGGTCACAGCACTTCAGCTTATGCTGAAGGATGCTTACAACAGTGTTTTGGAGCTGGTAGAGCAGACCATCTATTTTCAAGTAGAGATTTTTATTCTCTGTGGAACCTAGATACCCGCTGAGCCTTAGCCCTACCTCATGTTGCAGAATTTGGCGGCAACCCTTAAAGGACGTGTCGATTTCACCCAGTTCCCCACCTAGTCCTATACCAACTTCATATTGTAGGATCTGCCTAAAGCTTCGGGTTTCAGGACAGTGGTGTCGGGTGGAAGGGAAAGGGAGAAGCAGATCTCATAGTGGTCGGAAAGGTCGGTAGGGTATGAGGTCCACCCGGAGACGGAGGAGAGGATAGAGGAAGAGACGCTGGAGATGTCAATGGAGGAGGAGCTGGAGCCCTGGGAGCGGGTGATAGCTCCCCAGGTGTTACAGACCTTGAGGTCGAGGGCGTCGAGAAGGGTGTTAATAAGAGAGCCTTTAGAGTTTTGTTTTTGTGAGCTCCAGCGGGAGGAAACAGCGTTGACGTCTCCAGCGAAGAGAAGGCGGGGAGGGGGTGGGGAGCCAAAGAGGGAGATAAAGGAGTCGACGATGGGGGAGTAAGAAGTGTGGTGGGGGAAGTATACGGAGCAGAGAGTAAGGTGAAAGCCGGGGATGTCAAGGATTGCAAGGGTGCGGCTGGTGGCGGAGAGTCGTGGGAGGAAAATGACGGGAAGGCTTTGGTTAAGAACAATTATACAGGTGTTACACCGGTTGTTAGAGATAGGAGCATGGAGGAGGAGGGGGTGGGAAATGGGGAGGGAAGGGCATTGTCAAGGACCGGGAGTTCTTGAAGGAGAAGGATATCTATATGGGAGGACCGGGCAAATTGTAGTAAGGAGAGGTAGCAAGGGAGGGATCGGTTACAGTTAAGCTGTAAGAACTTAAGCATTTAGGGCAGGTTGTGGGTGCTACGGAATGTGGTTTCAGCGCCCTTGATGACCGGGCAGGAGAGAGAGTCCGCCCGGTGTTGGCCATTGCCGTTGCAGCGGAAACATTTAGGGGGGAGGGTGGTGGAGGTGCAGTTGTTGGTGATGTGGCCTTCGCCGCAATGGAGGCATCTGGAGGGCTTATTGCAAATTACATTAGGTGACGGATGTCACCGCAGTTACGGCAGGGTGAGTTGATCTGGTTCTGTCGAACCTGATTGAGTTATATCCCAAAAAGAGACGGGTTCGAGATTGCAGTTGGGTGGCAGTGTCGGAGTCGGTTTCGATGACCGCGTGTGTTGAGTTGTTGCGGCCGGTAAAGTTCTAATGAGTTTGCAGTCAGTGCCTATTGATTGGGTGAGAAGGGAGGGCAGGTCGCTGAGTGGGATAGTGTTGGGGAGGTTGAAGAGGGTAAAGCGGGGTTTAAAGGTGGGGGGGAGGTTGACGCTGATGTTTGTGCCGTTGGTGGCATTTTTGAGCTTGGCGTAGATAGAGTCCATGCTATTTTTGGAGTTAGTGTGTATGATGATCTTGTTACGGGCGCAGAAGATGTTAGTGATTTGGGTGGAGGGAGTATTGAGGGAGGAGAAGGAAATTTTTGAGTTGAGGTTGTTGTCGATGGGGGTGCAAGCAGAGGGGTCCTGGGTGATGATGTGGAAGGGGTTGTTGCGGTTGGAATGGGGAGGGGGGCGGCGGGGAGGGTTGGGGGTTGAGTGTCGTGGGGGGGGTTGGTGGGGTGGGGGGTTAGCGGGAGGCGGTCGGGAGGCGACCCCGGCGAACGAGTTAGGGATGGGCATGAGTGGAGTGGAATGGGGTGAGGAGCTGGGTACAGGGGTGGGGGAGGAGGAAGATGGGGAGGCGGGTGAAAGCTGGGGGGAGGAGGAACGTTTGGTGAGGAGGGGGGGGGGGTGGAGGAGGCAGGGGGAGGCATAGGTGGGCAAGGAGAGGATGCAAGCAAATTTTGTTTAAGGAGATGAGTGAGGACGTTTGTGGCGCTGTTGGCCTCGAGGAGGCGTTGCTGTTATGTGTTGGAGATGTGTGTGAAAGTTTTTTTGAGGTCATTGCGGAAACAATCGGCAAGGGTAGGGTCAAAAGAGTCAGCATTAGGGGCAAGGATGTTGTAGGCCCAGGTTAGATGTAGGAGGTGTGAGGGGTTGTTGGTGGGGAAAAGATTACATGTGGGTGGAGGTGAGTCGGGGGTGTAGTGTTGTTGTGGTGGTTGGCGTAGGTGAGGTGGCATGTGAACATATGTAGATGAGGTAGGGTGAAGAGGGGTTGTTCGTGTTCGTTAAAAAAAAAAAAAGGGTGATCGATTGAAAGGAAAAACAATGGGGGAAATAAATGCACATTCACACGGTATAACAAAAGGTTTTTTTTTTAAATTAAAACAAAGGGCTAAAAACTATTATACTTATATATAAAGAATTATGCATAAAAACAAGAAAAAAAAGTCAAGCAAAAAAAGTAAAATTAGCTAATCTTAGGGAAGGGAGATAAAAATAAGTGGCAGGGGCGGGTGTCGAGCGTTGTGTTTGTACAGTACCTCGGGTGGCAGCACCGTCGCTGGCTTAGCTTGGGTTCCACTTGTCGCGGCTCGTTCGATGTCCAAGGCGTCCTTTCCGCTCTCAAGTTGCCGCGTGAGGGATACTCCAAGGTGTCCTTTCCGTCCACAAGACTCTGCTTGTGGGATATTTCTTAGACTTCTTTCTGTCCACAAGACGCTGCTTGTAGGATATTTCTTAGACATCTTTCCGTCCACAAGTCGCTGCTTGTAGGATATTTCTCTGGCGCGTCTGCTCCGCCTGGCAAGCGAACTCAACTCTCCCCCTGGTCCGCTGCTTCTAACAAAAGATGATGCAACATGACGCGCCGTCCCGGGGCTCGCAGAACAACCAATCACATTGCAGGCGTCCACGTGACTGCCTCCCCGGGCATCTGCCGACCTTTGCCCTGATCGGCCCCAGCTGGGACTTTCCCCGACCATGTAGATGTCTTGACCATTTCATTCATCTTTTCCCCTCGTCTCCCTTCACCTAAGTCCTTCATTCTATGTACAAAAGTAATGATCGGTAAAATAGTTTTAACAGGGGTGGAGGACAATTTGACAATTAAAACAGACTTTATTGACGATCTAGTCAATAATTACACTCAATCAAGAGTTAATGTGAAAATTTACAGATTAGGGGGGGGGGAGCATTTCGCTGAGTATGCGTAGGCCCTCACGCACAAAGGGATCTGAGTTCCGAGCGCATTCAGATGCAGCGCTGATGATCTCGGCAAGAGTGGTTCTCTTCTGAGTGGAGAGGCGCCTGAGGAGAGGTTCCCTATCCACGGGGAAAATAATCGCCTCCACGATGTCACTCTGTGACTCCTATGTTGGATAAGGGCTCCGAGAAGCACTCACGGCTCAACGCATATATAATATCGCCTGCCTGGTCGTAGCAGGCATCTATGAATTGGGTAGACAGAGGAGGTGGAGGTGTCGCGATGTCCGGCGACGTCCTTTCCCCGTGGAGAGCGGGTGGTGTTGGCTCGGCAGGCCGAGTCGCAGGCAGTGGGGGTGTTGGAGGCACTGCGGCTGGTGAGGTTTTCAGCTCCGCCTTGACCTGATGTAGAACTTTATAGATGTTGGAATTGCCTCCGGGCCTCAGGTCAAGGAGTTGGTTAATTACACCGGCGAGAGCATTGCTCTGCGGGGGTGTTAGGAGGGGTCCGCGCTTATAGGCCCTGGCCTTCGAGGAGAGGAGGTCTAAGACTTTAAAATCTGTATTCAAAAGTGATTCCTCCATTTTAATTTGTTTTATTTTTTGGATAGCTCTTCTGAACCGTCTTTTGCTGTTAAAGAAACAAGTTGCAGACTGACCAACTTTTCTTCCTTTGAAAATGTCCCAATCCTTGAAAACTAAATGGTCTTCTTTAGTAGACCTATATTTTCTCTCGTCTATCCATTTAATTTGGAAAAGGTTTTGCCCGAGCCATTTGAGATCTTCTCCATAGGTTTCAAGGTTAGGTGTTTTTTCAAGAAATGGTATAAAAATGGTTTCTTGGTCTGCTTCACGGACATGTACAAAAGTAATGATCGGTAAAATAGTTTTAACAGGTCACTGAACGCCTTTTGGCAAGCTTCATCCCAGATCCACACGACATCCTTTTTGAGGAGGTTATTGAGTGGTGCTCGCAAGCGAGCGTAGTCCGGGATGAATTTGTTATAGACGTTCACAGCGCCTAAAAAGGATTGTAGTGTTTTTCGGTTGTGTGGTTGTTTAATGGCGTGAATGATGTCTGTGTTGCGTGTGAGCGGTGTGGTTGTACCAGCTGTGACGGTGTAGCCTAGGAAATCTATTGACTGCTTAAAAAATTTGCATTTCGCGAAGTTAAGTTGTAACTCCTCTGCTTCGCAAAAGGCGAAAAATTGTCGCAGGTGGTTTTGATGTTCCTCCAATGTGTTGGAGTAAATGATGAAATCATCAAAGTAATGTGCCACACAGTCAAGTCCGTGTCTCTGTACGACCTGACTAATGCTCGTTCGTAGATCTGAGGGCTAGTTTTTAATCCGAAAGGTAATCGAGTGGGTTGGTATAACCCTTCGAGGGTGGCAAATGCTAACAGTGGTCGAGAATCTGGGTGTATTGGGACCTGCCAATACGCAGAGGATATGTCGGCCGTGGAGAAATACTTGGCCTGTGCGAGGCGGTCGAGGATATCCTCGATTCTCGGGAGGGGATGGACATCAGAGCTAATTAGCTCGTTCACCTTTCTATAATCGATACAAAACCGTTTGGTCTTGTCGCGCTTAGTGACGAGGGTGACAGGGCTCGAGAAAGGTGAAAAGGATTGCTCTATAATGCCATTCTCCAGCATTTGTTGGACTTGATTACGGATTTCTTGTTGGTCACATATCGGGACACGATATGGCCGTATGGTAATTATTTTGTCGGAATTCGTGGGTATTTTTACGGGTGGAATCCGTAAGCATGGTATGTTGAATTTGTTCTGTGTGAAGATGTGATTGTATCTTTGTAAAAGTGTTGTGAACTGGGGTGTATAGAGAGGATTGTGTGTCGTGTTGTAGCATGTATGTGGTAAAGGATTTTGTTGGGTCTTAGTGTGAGTGTCGAGTTCGTGGTGTGGGTTTGTCATGTGATATTTGTGTGACGACGTATGATCACCTATGTGCTTGGTATGCGAGTTGTCCCGCTGTAGGGGTATGTTTTGGGCATTCTGGTTACCAATTGAAGCCGTGGTGGCATTGTTATTTGAGGGCATGTAAAAAAGGCAATTGGCCTTAGTGAAAAAATGGCATGTAGATAAGGGGTTTTTTTTCAATGAATGCACGCAATGGTTGTCATAGGCGGAAGGTTTGGCTGTATGGTAAGATCTTTGTGACATCGCCTGACATTGCCAGTAGGTGCATACATTTGGTACATGGTTAAAATGGTAGGATGGGGTAGACAATGGGGCGCCCAGCTGGAATATAGTGCATTTATTAAAATCTATTGCTAATTTGAATTTGTGGAGGCTATTAAGGCTAAGAATTCCAAATGGTAACGGTGCATTCACTACATGGAAATTCTCTCTTCGGGATATTTGTCCTATGGTTAGAGGGAGAGACAGTTTACCCATTGTTTTTGCAAAACCATCCAGGGTTTGGAGATCCAGTGAATGTCTCTTAAGGGTTAACTTAGGCAGGTGAGTTTTTAACATATGGTAGAGGTTATATGGCACTATATTCAGGCTGGCGCCTGTATCAATTAAAAAGGGGCATGGTATATTAGGGGCTAGGAAAAGTTTTACAGTCAGTTGGGTTAGGGAGCCTACCTCAGTCTCGAAAAGTCTGCTCTGCTGGGGTGTCTCTGGCTTGACTTGGTTGCTGGGGACTCGGGACTGGTTGCTTTGGGACTGATTGCACTTTGATATCGGTTGCTCGGGACTGATTGCACTGTCCGGTCTTTTTCGTGGGTCGCCGGGACTGGTCGATGCCGGCATTCGCTGTGCCAGTGTCTCGCGCCGCAGAACTTACAGTTGGACGGTGGAAGAGGTGCATTCCAGGCACCTGGGCGTCGAGGTGTGTTGTGGTACGGACCCGACATCGTGGGCGGGTTGGTTGGTCCTCTCTGTGTCGTGTTGTCGGTACACTGGGCCCGTGGATCCGCTGTATCAGTCGGAACCACTCTCCTAGGTTCTCGGGAGGCACTACGCGGACTAGACGCTGGTCGGAGAATGGCAACCCTTCTGTCAGCGTCTCGAGGATCACCTGCGGGAGTCCTAGTTGTAGCCCCATGGCGGTTTTCTCCCGGTAGTAGGTCTCTAGGTTGGCTTGTCCAGTAAGCTTCATGGCGAAATATTTTGCAAAGGATGCTTCGCTCGACTCAGGATAGAGATCTAAGAGGATTTGTCTCACCTGGAAATAGCTCCGGTCGGCCAGCCGAAGTTTCCTGAAAAGCTCCAGGGGTTGTCGCACCAGGTAGTTTGGTAGACGGAGCAGTTTTTCTTTTTCTTCTATGGCGGCGTCTTCCATTTTCCGGTCGAATACTTGGAAAAACTGGATCGCGCTGTATGTTCCATTGAAAGGCGAGATTGTCGGTCCTGTAGGGTCGCATGACCTACCCTGGGACAGCGCGGCGGTGAACTGCTGAATGACATCCGCTAGAGGGCCCGTCTCCTCTCTGCCGGTCATTTCCTGTCTGCTGCCTTCTTCCCTTTCTTTCGTTGGGTCGTCCTTCTTTACGCCGATTGAATCTTGGTTAATCTCCATCTCTTTATCCTGTCGACTTAATCCGTCTGTCGCAATATCGTTGCGGAATTTCTTGTTGTTGGATGAGAATGGTGTAGATTGTTGGAAGCGCAGTCGTTTGAGTGGAAAGTGAAGCATACAGTGGGGAATAACCAGGACACGTGATGGGGTTTTGGAAATAAAAGGCAACTGGTCGGAGGAAAGAAAGGCTTTGGAGAAGATGGAGCGGATTGTCTATTAACTATCTAATCACATGGCGGTGATTGACTTAGCTGAAAAGGATGAACGGGGGAGGTCTCTAGAGCAGGTGTTACCTCGGGGGGAGCGAAGCGACAACTGACAATTCTTGGTTCTCGATTTAACACGAGAACCCTTCTTACTTCCCATTGGTGGAAAGGTGTGACGTGGCGGTTCCCTATTGGTCTACGTTACTTCTTTATCCTAAAACATGTCCCAGCTTGACCAGGAAGTAATAGTTTGTTGAACTCAACTTTTTATTAGTTCCGCGATAATAAAACGGGGTATAACTTTCCTAATGATGGTGCTAACTTCTAAGCCTCTTTTCTAGGCCTTTCTTCTAAGTCTTTCTATCCTCCAATGTTATCTTTGTTCTTTTATTGAAACAAATCATACATTTTATACATATTGGATTGACTATTGGCATCTATGTATGTACAAATTATGACATATATATTGCTAAAAGTATAAATAACATGTACATAAAAAAAAACAAAGCTTAATTCTGAGTCCTAATATTTTTTTCATAAAAAAAGCATCCAAATAGTGTATAAATACGGCATTTCTGCAGCCCCCCGACAAAAGTTCACTAAAAGAGTTAAATATTCTAAAAAAAATTTTGGTATATATATTGCTAAATGTGTAAAAAATATGTATATAAAAAAGCAAAGCTTAATTCTAAATTTTAATATTTTTTTTATAAGAAAAGCTGCAGAAAAACAAATAGGGATAATGGGAGTTATTTTGCCATTTTCAAAAATTAATTGTGAAAGAATAAATAAATGAGTAAATAGGGACAAATATTAAATAGCAAATTATATATAAAGAATGTCTTTTTTCAATAAATTAATTCGATGTATGTATATAGCAAGGGCAGTCTGTACTGAAAGCATTATGTTGTGTGTTCAATTTAAGTGTAGGATTTTTACTATTAGCTTTTTTACAGTTTATACAATTTTCTGTTTTTGTACATGATTTAGAAATGTGGCCCTTGCTACCACATTTCGCACAAGTGTTTTCTGATTCTTTACAGTTTTTATATTTATGAAAATCAAGACATTTAGTGCATCTATTAACAAGAAAAATTTCCGTCCATTTGATTACTCTCCATCCAAATCTAAATCTGTATAAATTATTTTCAATTGTTGATCTATTTTTCAATTGTGAAAATGTGTTTGAATCAATATTTATAAGCCAATCATATTTGTTAAATTTGTTTTTATATACACTAAACGGTTTTAATTCAGCATTAGGTAAATTTAAACTTTCTTTGAAATAATCTATTATATGTTCTTTGCCAAAATCTTCTTCAACATTTAATATTTTAATTGTAGGAGACCTACCTTTGGGAACTTTTGGAATTAGCTTGGACCTAAGATGTTCATTTTCATTTATGAAATTTACTATTGTGTTTACATTTTCTAATGTGGGAACTTCTATTGTGCATCCCTTTTTGTTGGGAATAGCATTGGCTCTAACTATTTTTAGATTAGACAAAGAAATATTTTCCTTAGGGAATTGCACTATATTGGTATTTTCAGGGAGTTTTGATTCAATTAATATTTTCCCTATTAGATTAGGGGAACTTTTTGGCTGGGCTATGGAAGTTGGTGCAATTGGTATGTTAGAAGCCAAAGCTGCACTATAACTTTTCTCACTTTTTTCCATTAATATTTTCAATTTTTCATCGATTAGAGCATTATTTTCACTTATTAAATCTTGAGTAGATTTTTTTAAATCATCAATTTTTTCCTCAAAATTTTTTTGAATATTTTCAATAATATTTTCTTGATTCTTTAATAAATCATCCAATTTAGTATTAAAAGCCATATTTTCTACATTTTCTGGTTAAACTTTTATAAATTCATTCATATCTGTTTGAATTAAATTTAAAATCTTTTTTTGAGCATCCATTTTCGGATTTTTGGCATTTAAGAATGTGGAAATATTTCCCATAAGTGTTTCCAGCATAGGAAACATTTTTTTACCTAAACAATTTATCTCCATTTTTAAATTAAAAAGTATACCAAACCTAAGCCTAACCTAACCAAACCTAATGGTGTTGTAGCCCAGGGGTGTGTGGACCTGGTTCTGTCGAACCTAATGGTGTTGTAGCCCAGGGGTGTGTGGACCTGGTTCTGTCGAACCTAATGGTGTTGTAGCCCAGGGGTGTGTGGACCTGGTTCTGTCGAACCTAATGGTGTTGTAGCCCAGGGGTGTGTGGACCTGGTTCTTTCAAACCCAATGGTGTTTTAGCCCAGGGGTGTGTGGACCTAGTTCTGTCGAACCTAATGGTGTTGTAACCTAGGGTTGTGTGGATCTGGTTCTTTCGAACCTAATGGTGTTGTAGCCCTGGGGTGTGTGGACCTGGTTCTGTCGAACCTAATGGTGTTGTAGGAAGGAAACTAAAGAGTAAATATGGAAAAGATTAAATGACAAGATTTAGTTAAAAATTAATTAATAGGGAAATTAAAAAAATGAGGGGTAAATATTGATATAAAAAATAAAACCAAAAAACCAAAAGGAAGAGAGGAATTACTTCTTCCTATTGGGCCCTTGGGGTCTTTTTTTCTTCTGTTGAAGAGAAGGTTTCTTGACTTGACGGTCAGGCTGCCTCCCCCCGGAGATTGATGGGTAGGGCTCTTCCGGGAGAAGGAGGGAGTTTGTGGCCACCTCGAGGTCGGCCAATTCCTGAGGGGGGGCGTCAGTGGTGTGGTTCCCTGAGCCTCCACACCACTTTCGCCCTCAGGAATTATTCGTTTAAAACCCCGAATGATGGCCTCCCGGATCCCCTGGTGGAGGTATTTCTCACCCAGAGCCTCCAGCTGCTCTGTGGTGGCCACCACCTTCAGGCCGGCAGTGAGGTAGGGTGTGAGAATGAGGCGGCGGTCCTCATCCCGAGCGGGGGCAGCCCATGTGGCATATTGGGCATCCAGGTTGGCATCGGCCTTGATGGTTCTGGCAAAATTGCCATGCCATCTGGCCCAGTGGAAGAAGTGGGCCGCCTCCACATTATTCGGGGCCCGGGGGAACACTGCCAGGCATCCTGCGAATGCCATGGAGTTGGGGAGCTCGGGGGGCTTTTCTCCCACAATGCGGGCCAATGGGTGGCCCATGGCCTCCAGCATGAGACCCGGCAAGAGGGCGACCATGCGGCCGAAGGTGATGACATCTGGGGACAGCTCCCCTTCCGGTTTATCCTATATCTTGTATCGGGTCTGGATGTCCTCAATGAATTTGAGGGCCTTCTGGGTGCTCCTCTTTTTTATTTTATTTGGGGAGAACCCCCTCATGGCGATGAGGAGGAAGACCGGGGGCATGTCCCTGGCCAGGATTTCGGCCTTTCCCCCAACACAGGCCAGCAGCGCCTTAAAGGTGGCCTCCGGGCTAAACCCATTGTATTGGAGGTCCTTACTGAGGGTGGCAAGGTAGGCGGTGTTGGACCTAAAGAGGGCCTTGGCCCTGAATTCGACCCAAGCGATGGTTGCTTGGGGGTTTTCGGGGACCTCTCCCCAATCCATCTTGCATAGGGCCTCGATGGGAGGATCCGAAGGCCCGGCCGAGGGACCTGGCATGGGTGGCATGACCACCGGGTCATCCGCAAAGGGGGCCCATTCCCCCGGGGGGTGTTCACTGTCTGGGTTTACATTGGCCATCTTTTTTGTCTTAAATTTAAATTGGCTTAAATTTTAGTTCCTTACGCCTGTTTTGATCAGGGAAAAAGTTAGATGCAAGAAAAGTTCACCCTACTTTGTGTGTGTAAAAACATGTCTTTTACTCTAATATATTTTAATAATTGTGTGTAATCAATATTTTTCCTATAATTATGTAACCTAGTTCCGCCAGGATGCGGGAAGCCAAAAGTCCAGAACACGGATAATTCATATAAAGCCAGTGGGTGTCTTGGCTAAACCTTCCAAACCAGCCGGGAGTGTTGTCGTTTGCTGGTACGTAGTTGAAGGTCGGCATGGTGAAGGTATACTTCACGCCATCCAGTGACGCAGTCTCGCCTAGTCCCGAAAGGAATAGGGACAGGGGCTCAGGGATGTGAGTTCCTGCGTGATCCATGGCTCTGATAGTCTCTTTCCAGGATGGTGGTGCTACGGGGGCTCAAATCTGCGAGCTTCAGAACTCGCGCGATGGCGTGGAGCCCAGCGTAGTAATTTTTTTTTTAATTGATAATAGTTTATTGAATAACAAATAAAATAAAAAATCTTTCAGGTGAAACATTTATAGGCATTGGTAAAAAAGTAAACAAGAGAAATAGCAATTGGGGTTTTGTTCCTGCGGCGAGTCATATTAGCACGTCTAGCGGTAAGGGGAGTGAGTCTTCCACGGCCTTTGCGAGGCATGACAGAAGATGAAATTATAATTATAATCAAATGAATCAGAAATACGAAATATATATTATAAATTAGTAAAAGGTAATAAGACAAAAGAACGCATTTTAAAAATAAACAATTCGATGCCCAGCGTAGTATGCGAATGTCCCAGGTGAGACACGCTTGGCGAAGGATGCCCCGGCTGCAACCAGGCGCATATAAGTTTCTGTCACCAAGGTGTTCCACCCGAAGAACCCCGGATGTTTAAGGCTGTAGCCTGGCTCAGGGTAGAGGTTGGAGTCCTGGGCTACGCCTAACGCCTCTTTCCAGAGGGGGTCATTCCTGAGTGGGGTACTCGTCGTTGAGGGGTGTGCAGGCTTCGGCATCTCTGTGATCCGATCCTGACCCCTTGGGGGAGGTGGAGCCGTTGCTGCGGAGTCCACCCGATTTCTGGCCTTATTCTTGCCGCCCTTAAAAGAGCGAGAGGGAGGTGCAGATCTCTCCTCGTTTCGTGGCTGGCGGCTGACACCGCTACGCCACTCGGCCTGTTCTGGGGCTGAATCATCAGGCTGATTCGAGCCACGCCCCCAATTTCTCCCTTTTCCTCTGTAAGACATAGTTGCACAGTCTTTTGATGGAATTTTCTTTGTGCAGGAAGTAGCACAAGGTTACTTTGGCAGTTTTGAATTTACTTAAATAGGGATCGCCGTCTGGCTAACCTAAATTTACTCATGTAAAAATGGGTAAAACTGTGGTAGTAGGTGTTACAGGGGCAAGGTGCACATTTTAGTAGTAGGGGGGAGGTGGGTAGAGGGATTTGGTTGGGCAGCCAAAAACAGTGAGGATGAATATTCTAGCTCATGGATCCTACGTGTGTAGGAATCTCTGAGGGTGGCTATAATTTTGTCGAGGTGTGACATGACAAATGCGCCAAGATTGCTGTCTGTGTCACTGATATGGTGACACAGCATTGTACAGTTTTTGGCCGCCCAATCGAATGCCTGGTACAAGGATGACGTGTTGGAGGTAATAGAGTAGGGCAAGGAGGGTGGAGGTGAGGTCAATGTGAAGTCACGTGGTGACAAATTTAGGTCCTGTTCTGAGCTTGAGTTTGATGTGGCTGATGGAGGATGGATAGGGGTGGAAGCACTTACCCCAGGCCGGCTGCTATGGATGAGGTTACCTCCAATTGTTGGGTCCAATAGGGAGTCGAACATTCTGGTGACGACCTTCTGGTAGGCTGAGTTGGATATGGGAGAAGAGGAGTCTTGGGAGGAAGACTGAGAGCCCCCAGGTGAGAAGGAGGCGACGGAGGGAGGGGGTGGAGGTGTAGTCTCTGGAGGAAGCGCTGAGATGGAGGCACGTGTCAGAGCAGGCTTTTTGCTAGTTGTCTGGCGGCGGGCGTGCGGCTGTTGGGGGGCGTACTGGCAGGTACGCGGCGGTGGGCGGAGGAGCCGCCGCTCAGGGGGGAAGGCAAAGGAGCCAGCTTGGTAGAGGGACGAAGTGTCCTCGTCTGAAGGGAGAAGGCAAGTGGCAGTGTGCGGCCGCTCAGGAGAACCCGCGTATTGATTGGCAAAAATAAATTCCGGGAGGGAGAATCGGCGTTTGGCGGCCGCTCAGGAGGTCCAGAAATAATTAATTAATTTTCTCGGTTGGCAGGGTGCCCAGGAGTGTATTCAGGTGGAATACTCAGTCGCAGGAGCACAGAGGCACTGGAGTACAAGAAGTCTCGGGCACTGTAGAGTTGTATAAAAAAGTAAAAATAATTTTTCCTATTTTAGCAACCTTGATTAATATGACACCACTAATAACGTGGATGTCCTTACTTCATGCAGTATCCCTGTGCCTTACCACAGGTGGGGGGTCACTAGGGACTGGCGAGAAGCGATCCTAAATCAAGGAAAGCTTTTAACTTCAGAAGTATCCAGAATCCTTACCACTGGTGGGGGGAATGTCTGGACTCGCTGAAGTTATCGAGAGAACTGATTAGCAGCAAATTAGCGCTGTTTTATAAGGCACCCAAAGTCTAAACCTGGGTAGCTGAGAGCCAATCAAAATGGAGCGTTGATAGCGACCGCTTTGGAACAAATTGCTGACATTGGCCACTTTTATCTTTCTTTTAAAAATTATTTTCAATTTTTTTTTTTACCCTGTGTATTTTGGCTTTTAATGTGTGAAAACAATACAACCACAACCTGCTCTTCAGTTTTCTCAGTAGGAATCCCGAATATAGCAAGCCTGGGCTTGAATGTAGGATTCGTCCCCACTGAACCTGTTGGCGCACTTAACATTGTCCACAAACCTCTTTTTTTTCAGAGGAGTTGGCGAAGTGGAGGACAAGTTTCTTGTCCCCTCCAGTCACAGCGGCTACATCAACATTCTTTAAACTGGGAGTTTGGGCGATTTTTGTCCCGATTTCACTAACAGACAGCTCCACGTGATAAATGCTGTTACACAGCATATGCACGTAACTTGGTCGTGTAGGTTTGGTTGGCTTAACACCAACATTGGTTGGCTGGGTGACTTTTGTTACCACAGTGGCTGGTTTGGGTGGTGGTGCAGGTTTGCATTTTTAGCAGAGGCTGCGTATTGCGCCCTAATCTCAGCAATTTTAAGATCGCAACCCTTCAATTTCTGTTTGAAAACGTCCACAACGGTGGTCTGTAGTTGGCAAAGTAGCATTTCCATTTTGCCGTATAATTTTTTAATAGCTGAAGAACCCAGTTCCCCACCTAGTCCTACATCAACTTCATATTGTAGGATCTGCCTAAAGCTGTTGAATGTGAGTGGAATCTCTTCCCACCCTTCCCTAAAGGCTGTGTTGGAGTCAGAAGGTGTGATAGGAGGAGAGGAAGTGACCCAGGGAGACTCATTATTTTGGAGAGCTTGACCTGGGCTAGACGCGGAAGTACCCGCCGCGTTGATAATGGTAATCCAAGAGGGTATCCCAAGTGGTGTGTGTTCTTTTTTTTTATCCAGGGGAGAGGGCAATTCTCGATGCACACTGGACGGTCACAAATTGAGAAAAAAAAAAGATGATTAGATCCTGAGCCCTCTCTCTCCCTCCTTCAGAAATCTGGTTGTTCTGTGGAAGACTTAACACACTCCTAACGGCCCTGCGAGCGGTTCTCCACACGCCCTCGGCCTTCTGAGTAGCCCTTTGGAGCAGATAAAATTCCGGTTTCCACCAAGATGCATTTTTTATTTTGCCAGGTTTATTTGGCTTGGAAGGAATGGTCTGTCTGCATGAATGAAACACTTCATCTCTAAGTAATGTAATAATATTATCGAGTTGAAATGTGTAACTCACTCTATCTATCAGGAACTGGTCGGCGCGGCCAAAGCTGAAGTGTACTTCGCTAAAATTTATTCAGAATGACATTACTATTATTGCTATTGGATGAGGGCTCGAAATTGATGTTGTTTATGGTCAGATAAAACATGGTTGATCGCGTTGCAATCAGCGATCCTGTCCACGAGACCAGCACAGCAACAGGTCGCATCGATGGATGAGGACATGTTGCGTTCCTCCCACGTAATGGTACCATGCTTGTTGACCATATGGAGTAGGTTGGCATCAGAGAAATTCTCTACAGCATCTCTTTTAGGGCAAGTGAATCTAAGCAACCGGGCTTTATTTGACCATCTGTAAGATTCAATATTTGAATCGCCGCAGAAAATTGCCTCGTGGTAATTAATAGATTTGAGAGAGATGTCTATCCTATTCAAAAGATTGCCAACATAACATGATGGCGAAAGATAGACATTACACAGAAGTATGCACAAGTTGTTAACTTCACACAGGACAAACGCAGCGTTAAAAGGGTAGAAATATATGCCTTGTTGTCACAGGCCTCGGACAGATGTGCACCAGTGCAGTGGCCGCATTTGGCCGCCCTGGTACACTTCTTTCCGTTGGTGTGGGTCCTGTGATTCAGGCTGCCACAGACACCGCAGGGAAAGACGCGCTTAGCCCTTGCGAGTCTCAGGAAGAGGTAGTCTATTGTGATACTACCGCGATCGAGTAGAGCAGTCTCAACTTCCTTATTCACCTCAACTATCGCGGTGGAGGAGGATCCCTCTTTTCTAATCAGTTTTACCATCCTGATGTCGTCGCCGCTTTTCAGCAGCTTTTCGACAGCGGGATGGCATCTGATGTCAGCCACAAGCTGCTCCTCGGTTTTCTCTCCAGGAATACCAAAGATAGCTAGCCTGGGCTTGAATGTAAGGTTCGTTTGGACTGACATTGTCTGGCGGCGTGGTTTTCGTCACAGGGTGATTTGGGAGTTGAATTGGCAGCGGGTTTTGCTGCAGGAGCGGGAATAGCGGCGGTAGCGGCCTTAAGCTTTTTTTCGTAAGCCTCTCGGAGTTCCTCCGTTTTTAAGTCACAGGCTTTGAGTTTTCTAGATAGTATCCCAAAAACGGAGTTTTCTAGGCTTGAAAGCATACCGACCTTATCGAAAATGGTACAGTAAGGAGCTGTGCCTTGTTCCCCTTTTAAAGCCATTTCTATTTCTCCAACAACCATCCTGGTGCACCCTGTGAAACACGTATTAATCTCTTCCCGCCCTTTCCTAAAAGCATGATTCGAGTCAAGTGGCCCTATAGGAGTAGGAGCAGAAGGAGATACCCGGGGAAACTCACCATCGGGAAATAACTCCGTAGTCACAGGCCCGGCTCCAGTGCCAGGAGGGTTCATCGACCGAGCGTCGCTTTTTTATGTATTGATGCATCACAGCATCTAGCCAGAGAGGGTCCATTGTGCCAGCGGCAGGTCCAGTCAAGGGAGGGTCCGAGGAGCCTCGCGTGTAAGCTATCGGGTATCTCGTAACTCAAATCTGTGTGGCTCATGCCGAACATGAAACACGAATGAAAATTCCACGACCCCTCAGCTATATATATATTCCGGCCGCTCCCTCCATTTTCATTGGCTGATCCTCCCGGCAACTTTGTGTGTGTGGCAAACAGACGGTCATCTAATGCCCTTAACTAAAATAAGCTTCATTTGTTTTCCTTTCCTTAGAAAGAGAAGCTTTGTTTTTCATATCTGAGGATATAGCCATGTTGAATAACCTCCATTGAATAAGTCCATATGTGCGAGGAATGAGGTTTCGGCGGCTTTGATGTCCGGGCAGGAGAGTGAGTCTGCCCGGTGTTGGTTGCTGCAGCGGAAGCATTTGAGGGGAATGGCGGTGCAGTTGGTGGCCCACAGTGGAAGCACTTGGGTGGAGTGTTGCTGATGATGTTGCGGTGACGTAGGTCACTGCAATTGCGGCAGGGGTGTGTGGATCGGGTCCGCTCAAAACAGAAATTACACACCTTCCGCTGTAAGCTTGAAGGCAAGCTTTTTCAGAGAAAACCTTGAAGACAATCACAACACAGCCATCTAGGTAACAGGCCCGCTGGAGGAAAATGATTTCTGGTAGACACAAGTAGATTGTGGGAGCATCGACAATGGGAAGTGAAAGCTTTGGAGAGTTGGATAGGGGTCGTGGCTGAGGGAAAAAGGCTTCACCAAGTACTCACTGCAAGTAAAGTTAGTGGTTGCTTTATTGGGTTCAAATTCAGGGAACAACAATTAATGTTGACGTGAAAGGGTTTACATGGTAGCTATTTACACACATCAGGTTGTCGGGATGGGTGATACATGGGCCCGGGATGTGCTGGTTGACAGTCAATATGAACAAGTTGGTACAGATGGGTACGATGAGGAAGGGATGACAGAAGTTTACAAAATATATGTACAACAAACAAAATGAGAAAGATAAACAACAAGGGGGAATGTGGGAACGTATGACAGACTAGGGGCTATGGATTACAATAGGGAAAAATCATCAGACTGTGGAATATTTTCGGGCACAAACCTACCACAGTTGTTGCCGAATTCACACTCAGAATGCCAAAGAACACTGGAGTCGGCGAACTCAGAGAGGGTGGTTGGAATTTAAATCTCTCTTCAGAAACTGGCTTGTTGAAATAAGCTTCTTCGTCCAAGTTTCCAACAGAATCTCTTTTGGAGGAAATAAATTTAAGCAACCGTGCTTTATTTGACCATCTGTCAAAAAATTACCTCGTGGAAATTGATTGATTTTAAAGAGGTCCTGTCAAGAAGGGCGTCAGGACAACATGATGGCGAAAGACAAACAGTACACAGAGGGATTGACATGTCATTCACTTCACATTGAACAAACAGCATTCACACACGACAAATGTTCATCACCTGTTTTCCCCACATTATAGTTGAGAATTTGCCATTTGGCCCTACCTGAAGCGCGTCCACAGTGGTCCTTGCTTGTATACCAACCTGAAGGTCATCAGTATCTCTTCAGTTATTTGGAAGTTTTCTTCTCATTTATATTAGGATTAACAAATTGTGCAACATTTGTTCCAACATTGTGAGCTATTTCTTGTATACAAATAAAATGTGCCCTGTCATTTGTGATCATCTATAAATTTTGTTCGCAGAATATGCTCCCCCCAATGTTGGGTTAGAATCTTGTCAGGGGAAAATTTCTTAGTCCTCAAAGTATTAATGCCTTGTATATTTTTGAGTATTTTATAAAAGCCTTAGAGATTGAATTGTCCTTATTTTATTTCCTTTTTGCACCATAATAAGAGCTATCCAGAATATTAAAGGTTAATGTGATAAATTGTAGTTTACAATACATACATTATCCCATATCATTAAGAGGAGCCTACTCATGGTAGAATTTGTTGTGGGTCCAGTTCTAGTCTGGTGGCTTCCATGCCTGTCTACCCACCCATATAGTGGATGTACTTTGACACAATTGTAATCATGGGCCAGGTTTGTGGTGGTTGGAATGTCGCCAGTGTGACCTCTATATTGTCGCTGGATTAGAGTTCTTTCTTGGGGACCATGCTGACCCAACTAATTCAATTCTGGAAACCATAGCCTTTAATTGATGCAATTATGTGGTTATTTAATTGAATTTTCCCTTTTAACACTTTGCTATATAGATTCTAAAAGTATTTTGAAACCACAAACAAAAAGACACTATACAAAACATAAACAAAAAAAATTTTTTTTAGACTGTATTATCAGTAAGGTTGACCCAAATAGGTACTGTAAATAATGTCATTATGATACCAGACACTTGTTAGATTATGACAATGGAATTGTTAATATATATTTATGATCTGTTTATAGTGTCCTCTTTAGTTGATTAGCTACCTATGCAAATTTACTTACTTATTTCTTTGTAATTATGTATATAATGTCATTATGATACCAGACACTTGTTAGATTATGACAATGGAATTGTTAACATATATTTATGATCTGTATATAGTGGCCTCTTTAGTTGATTAGCTAGCTATGCAAATTTACTTACTTATTTCTTTGTAATTGTGTAAATAATGTCATTATGATACCAGACACTTGTTAGATTATGACAATGGAATTGTTAACATTTATTTATGATCTGTATATAGAGGCCTCTCTAGTTGATTAGCTAGCTATGAAAATTTACTTACTTATTTCTTTGTAATTATGTAAATAATTTCACGCCTCATATATGTAGAATATTTTTGTTTAATAAATTCCAATAATGAGAATGGTGTCTTTATTTACATCCTGGCAATGCAACATCTACACAGTCATCTTCCATTGAATGGGGAATATTTAGAGCTCTTTCCACCTTTATCCCACACCTTGATGGTTGCTAGCATTGATACAACAGTCTGTTGTTCTTTCTACAAGGGTGGATCAATAATAAACAATAAAAGTTTAATAGAAAAGGAAACAAATGTATATACACTTTTAAATTGAATTCTGTTGTTATATTAGAAAAAAAAATCTCAAGAAACCATCTGGCAACATTTTTTTCCAATAAAAATGGTGACCAAAACAAACGGTTGCACCAAGTATGAAATGCGATCAGTAATACGTTTTTTTTTTATCATGAAGGAGTTAAACCATTTTAAATTAACTCCAGAATGAAATATGTTTACGGTGATAAATGTTTATCTCAAAATCAAATTTTTGAATGGGTTAGAAAATTCAGAAGCGAAATAGAAAGTTTGGTTGGTGCCCCGATAAAGGTTGGTGATGATGTAACCACCGGGGCCATTGACGAGATGATACAGAACGAAAAATTTCTCATTCAGTACTTTTGTCTGAAAGATGGTAACAACGCTATTACCAAAATGTCACATACTATTTATTTGAATTTGGTCCATCACCTTGTGTTTAGAGTGTCTAAAATAAAATGATTTCCTACTACAGTAAAACCTCCCTGTAAAGGACACCTAATTGCAGAGCCAAAGTGTCCTTTAGGGAGAGGTGTCCTCATACCGGAGAATTGCTAAATTGTAAAAATGGTAATTTTGCAAATGAAAACAGTCCTTTGTGGAGAGGTGTCCTCTAAAGGGAGGTTCTACTGTAGTCTCATGTTTAATATGATGTGTAGAGAGTTAAGAACTACAGCCTTTCCTATAGAGAGTTGTTTAAGGTTCGGCAAAGACTCCATTAGCCACTTTGAGAAGTTAGGTGGCTCAGAGATAGAGAAGAGTAGACATGTTCATTTTTGATGCTTGTGGGAGGGGAGGATGCTGAAGACAAACCAAACAAAATTAGTTGTAAATAGCTGGTGGCCTAAATAAATGGAATGAAAGTAGGGGAGCAATGTTTATAATAAGAAGAGCTCACCTGTATGTTAGAGTGTTGTGGCAGGGCAGTCCCTGAGGACCAATTCTGACAACCAACTGTAGCATGCAGCCTGGACTACGAACCAAGGAAATCTTACAGGAGCTCACCAGGGAGTGTGTGTGAGGAGCTATACCAAGCCGGGTGTAAGTGCTGGAAAGTGTTGCCAAAAATTTTTTATAAAAGGGCCTACAGACCTCCCTGGCCTTCCTAGGGACTACGCACCTTATGTGACCTGCCACACCCCGACGCCAAGAGGCCCTCAGTGATGGAGGCAGACCTGTGAGGTTCCATAGCCTGAAGAAGATGACTAGTCAATAGAAAGGCCTGAACCACAATAACCACAGCCTCAACCTTCAACTGAGATGAAGGCCTGGAACACATCACCCAATAAAGTATGAAATTGTCTTTTGCTCTTTCTATTTTTTTTATATTTATAATTTCATTTAAAAGAAAAATAAACATAATAAATATAGATATCATTAGATTATATGGATTGCTCTATTTTCAGAAAAAAAATATATATATATCATTTTGAAAATTATATATATAGTCGACTCTCGATAATTTGACACTAAAGGGACCAGAGAAAATTTATCAAAATAACAAAGAGTTTAAACAACTAAGAGGTTTCGTGTCTTGCCCTTTGTCAAACACGTTTGATCTCAAATTTTACACTTGTTCAATTATTCACAAATTATCATTTTAGAAAGAAGTCAGTAATTGATAAGGCACAATTTGGATTATTGATTATAAACACAAGGTAATAAGACCAAATAGTGTGCGACGTAACAGCGTTGTTACCAAGACGTCGCACACTATTTATTTGGTCATATTACCTTGTGTTCAAGTCAGTGGTTTTTTGTTGAGTATCATTGCCCAATGAATTTTAAATAGTGAGAAATGTGAAGAAATCATTATTTGTGGCGCATAGGGTAGTAAGAGATATCCTTGCCTCGCTCGGCATGGGAAATTTGAGCTCTAACTTTGTTTAGTTAGTTCACGCGTTAGGTCTGGCTTGAAAAAGTCACCAGCAACATTTTCCTCATTTTTCAGATAGAATCTTACATATTAATAAAATCAAGTAAACAAGAGTTTAATCAAAATTCAAGATTTATTATTTTAAACATTTGTAGTCATTGACAAATGTTTATTTGTGGTAAAATACTATTCCAACAACTTCAAATTACCGAGGGGACCTTTTAATATTGAATTTATTCAAATTATCGAGAGTAGACTATATGTACAGTATAACCTCGTTAATTCGACACTCGACTATAATTTGGCCATCTTCTAATTTCCTGACCACCAGCCTATCAAATAACAAACCGTAATCCGACATTATCAATAATACGACACTTCCGATAGTTCGACCATTTTAAAATTCAAATTTCAACAGTTGAATGTGTAAAAATGCAACCATACCGCTAAAAAGGTATTACAGCGGCGGCGGCGATAGGATCGCGCCTGTGCACTATTGGTTTCTGTTGTAGGTGATCATTTTAGAAATTCCTTAGAGAAAATATGTAAATTGTTCTAGCTGTTTGATTTAGAAGTTGTGTATGCACATTTCTTTTTGTAAAAAGTTTTTTTATGTTTGGTATATCTAAAAATTGTTTGCGGAGAATAGAGGTTTTTCTTTGGGTTGCTTGTTAAGTGTAAATGAGTGTGGAAGCTATGTGTAATAAATAATTTTTTAGGATAACAAGAAGTCTTATTGATTTTATTGAAGATGTTCTTTAAAAAATATATAAATCTCTGCACAACAACAGGGTTATGGCCAGTAGCAAACTTCTACCTGATCTGTGGTAAATTCTGGGCTGTAGTAGGAAAAAAAGGGGGGGAAAATGAATGATTCTATTTTAAATTTTCCAAAGCTAAATGCTTTTAATTATAGTACTTGGAAGACTGATATGAAAGTCATTTTGATTGATAGAAACTGTTGGGAATTTATTATTAACAATCAAAGTGAACTACCTGTAGATGCTACAACAAAAGAGGCTAGAGAATATAATTGGAGAAAAGCTAGAGCTTTCACCACTATCTACCAAGGTGTGGAAAGACGTTACCAAACTCTTATTGCTAATGCAAATGATGGTAAGGAAGCATGGAATATACTCAAGCAGAATTTTGAACCAACTTCAAGGGCAAGATTGGCTGGATTGATTGATGAATTCTATGATCTCAAATTTACTCCTGAGGAGGAAACTAGAGGAATATTTTGTAAGAGAGTTCAAGAAAAATGGCAACTAATCAAGGAGGCTGGTTTTGAAATATCTGATGTTTTAGTTTGCTTTCAACTGATAAGGAAATTACCCCAAGATGATGAAGGCATAGTGCAAATTTTATATAGACTAGAGGAGAAGCAGTTCAACATAGAGAACATTGAGACTCATCTAGTAAATGAATCAGGTAGAATACAACAAAAGAAAGAAGATGAAGGGCTTGATATTGTAGCCAATGCATATCAAACGAAATCTCCAAAGATGTACCAAGGAAAGAAGAAAAATTATCCTACACAAGCTCAACATAACAGTGGAAGCATGCTGGAGCCAAGAGTGCATCCAAATGCCATGAAACATAATGTGAAAATATGTTATTTCTGTGGAAAGGCAGGTCATCTTATAAAATATTGTTTTTTGAAAAACAGGAATCCTCTGAGACAACTGTATAGAAGGAATCAAGACTACCAAAAACAAATCTTCTGCGTTCCATTCAGTAAATGATCAACTGGGAGAATGGCTGATAGACAGTGCAGCTACTTCACATTTCTGTAAAGATTGGTTTACCAACTATCAAGAAATACCCCCAATGGATGCGTTAATAGGAGATGTCGACTGCAAGTCAAAAATCTTAGGTAAGGGAGATATAAACTTTATCTTTAAGGATATAAATAATTCCTATGTAAAGGTAACTTTACTTAATGTACTATATGCCCCTAATATGAGAAGGAATATAATTAGTGGCTCATGTATAGATATGGCAGGAAATGGAAAAAAAAATTGGAAAGATGGTAAAATGGTAATTTTCAGAAATAATGGAGAATACAGTAAAACCCCGCTAATACGAACCCCGGCAACCTGCCCTTTTAGAAGCGTTCTATATCAAGTTTAACCTAGGCTAAAACATAATTCCAAATAATTTTAAAGCCAGAAATGTTTCAAATAACAGGTTAAAACTAAATTTAATATACACTTCAGAAGAATATGTGGAAACTGGAATTGGAAGAAGAAGAAGAAAAAAAAAAAGTTCCCCGTGTCTCATGAGCCACAAACAAATCGACTTATAAATTCTCCAAAACTACCACTACAGTTCTATTTTTAGAATGGAATTCTTGTTAGGTATATGACTCATTCAGGGTTCGCGGATATTCCCCCTGGCCGGTCTTTTTACGACCGATTTTGTGTTTGCGAATTGGCGTTTTTTTTTTTCACAATTTTACCGATCGCGCTATCGTATCAACTTGTTTCACGTTCGATTTTTCTGAATTGGATACTTTTGATTCATCCTCAATTGATTCAGAATACACTGAGCTCTTTTCCTTTAATGGAAATAACGATATTTTAAGAAAATTCTGATATTCACTTTTCACTTTCAAACAACAAGGTATTAGAGACATTTTTCTTTACTCATTGTTCCCTCCCGTTATTCCAAACAATAGAAAAGGCTAAAATATTTTCATATTTATCCAAATCCGGCTACCCGACCCCCTTCATTCTTAAACACATGCATGACCCTCACCACAACAGTGCTCCAGCTATACACAGAAATATTTGCTCCCTTCCTTTTTGCCCCCAGTCTATCACCATAGCCAGGTTCTTAAGGCAACATGGCATTGCAACATACTTCCAGAACCCACCTAACATCGCCACACTAATCCGACACCCCATTACCAGATCTTCCCTTCATGCGAGTTCTCTCCGTTCTGGTGGTGCTGTCTATTCCGTCTCTTGCGACCAATGCAATGCCACTTATGTCGGGGAGACGGGTAGATCCGTCGCCATCAGAATGGTTGAGCATTCCAGAAACATCTCTAATAAAAACCTAAATTCCCCTATTTACAGTCATTCTATGCAAACCGGTCATACATTCAATCTAGCAAAGCCATCCATTCTATACAACAATATCAATAATAAGTATCAAAGACTTTTACTAGAGGCATTTGTGTCAATAAAAACAAACAGCATCAACAGGCATATAGATATACCAGAACAATACCATATGTTGTGTGAATAGCCATAGGTTGCATTTACCTGCCCTTGATTAACACCATTCATAGTGCATATGTACTTAGTCCAGATTTATTAGCATTTAATTCCTATATTCTTTTTAGCATATTTGATTCTTATTTTTATATCTTTAAATACTTTTACCTTTTGCAGTTATGTAAATTTTCTTTTCAGCTTTGTGTATATATGGATCCTCAGCGCGTTTATTACTCTTACCTGATGAAGGACGATATGTCCGAAAGCTTGTGTGCATGCTAATAAAAAGAAGCTCCTCTTCCCACCTTGTAAACTCGTTATTTTTCAAATAAATATAGTATTATATTATTTGAGAAAGATGTTCTAAAATACTCATTCTTTTCAAATTTATAATTAATAATGTTTTGACTAGGGGATTTGGCTTAATTTTTAAATAATACATAGGTTTATATATAAACATGTATGCTAATGACAAGAAGAACTGAATATTAAATGACTTCTTTTGATATTCAGCATTACTGTAAAGAAATAGGTCAATTTAGGGAATTAAAACAAAGTGGCCATTATTAAGTGGCTGTCTTTTCCTGTTTGTATGGCTGTTTTTTAATTATACGGTCCAAAAATTTAGAAATTTTTTTTAAAATGGCCAAACCGTGGCTATAGTGAACCAAAAGCTCTGTCCCATTGGGGTTCACTATAGAGGGGTTTTACTGTATTTCTTTACAGCTAAATAGGTAGATAAATTATATATAGTTAATGGATACCCTAATAAAGCTAGCTCTCAATATTATTCAGTGTCTCATAATTCAAATCTGGATTTTCTCCATAAGAGATTTTGTCATATTAATTCAGAAATTATAAATTCCATGAGTAGGAAAAATACAGTTAAAGGATTAGAAAATATCACAGGTAAACCAAACACTTGTGATATATGTAAAATGGCTAAGCTAACCAGATCATCATTTAATTATAACATTCTGACTAAAAAGCCATTAGAAAAGGTACATATGGATATCTGGGCAACAGTGAGATCGCTTGGTGGCAGTAGATATTTTCTCTCTATTATTGATGACTACTCAAGAAAGGTTAGTGTTTATTTCCTAAAAGAAAAATCTGAAGTTTTTAACAAATTTAAACAACATTTGAGAGAGTGAGTCTGAGAGAGCATTAAATACCAAGTTAAAATGTGTTAAACAGATAATGGATTAGAATTTTGTAATAGAGAATTTAAACCTTTTTAGAAAATTTAGGAATTAAAATAGAATGAACATCGACTTATAGCCCTGAGCAAAATGGAATTGCTGAAAGATTTAACCGAACTGCTATTAAGGGTGTTCGTGCCTTGCTTTTGGGTAGTGGACTACAAGCCAGGGCAGAAGCCCTGAATTGTGTAATAGGTGCTCTGACTAAAGTCCAATAGAATTATGGCTAGGACATACAATCTATAAGACACTTTAAAATTTTTGATAAGGTACAATTATTCTTCCTAGGAGCTGAAGAAAATGAATTCCATAATATTCTGTGTTTATCAGAAAACTACCTTCTTCTCATATGCTATCTTATGTACACACTTGATAACAGTAACTATTTAAAGCCTGCTGTGGTAAAATTTCTTTCAGTACTTTTGTCTGAAGATGGTAACAGCGCTGTTACCGAAACGTCACACAGTATTTATTTATTTGGATTTGGTCTTATTACCTTGTGCTTAAAATTTTTGGTTCATTAGCCTATGTTTATGTCCCAAAGGTTAAAAGAAATAAATTTCAATCTAAAGCCAATCTAGGTATAATGGTAGGGTATGCAAATAAAACAAAGGGATATAGAATTTGGTTACCAAAAGAAAGGAAAGTAATTGAAACAATACATGTGTATATTGAGGAAGCTAAAAAAAGCGTAAATTATATATTTGGTACTGCGTCTAGAGAACAAAGTGTTTTCTATTCTCAGGATGATAGATATCCCTACAATGATGATAGTCCTGATATTAACCCACATACCCCAATAGATATAACTAAATGGAAAAGGATAGAAGTACCAAGAAAAACAGGATCAAGAGTTGATGTATATCCACCTTCTAGTGATAAAAAATTAAGATCAGTTAATGATGTACAAAAATTTTGTGAATCACAAATACTTGAATTTGAGCCTAAATTGTTTTCATTTAAACCACAACATAAGGACTATAGGGAAGAAAATGAGATAAAAATGGAGACAAATATTTTGGAAGAAAATTTATACGAATGTATATTTTAATAGGAAATCTATTATGTGGAACTTCCTAAAACCTTTGGTGAGGTCCAACAATCACAAGAAAAGGAGAACTGGGTTAGAGCAGTGAAGGATCCTCTACATTCCCTCTTCAGATGACCTGTCACTACTTTGTTCTATTTGTAAATATTGATTTTAGATGGGGCTGAATGTTGTAGGTGATCATCTTAGAAATTCCTAAGAGAAAATATGTAAATTGTTCTAGCTGTTTGATTTAGAAGTTGTGTATGCAAATTTCTTTTTGTAAAAATTGTTAATGTTTTGTAAATCTAAAAATGGTATGCAGAGAATAGATGTTTTTCTTTGAGTTGCTTGTTAAGTGTAAATGAGTCTGGAACCTCTGGACCAAAAGCAGCTTTATTTCCTGGAACTCTCTCTCCATATTCAGTATTTGGGCAGTTTTTTTTATGAAGAATTGTTTAGAACGATAAAGTTGGAAACCAACAAATATGCAAGGATTGTCATTGATAAAGAGAGAAAGAAAGGCCCTCTGAATCCTAGGGGGGTGTTGGCAAAGTGGAAAGCTGTTTCAATTGCTGAATTGATGATATTTTTGGCAATAATTATTCATATGAGCCATGTTAAAACCAAGGCTAAGAGAGTATTGGTCAAACCACATTGGAATGAGAACAGCTTTTTGCAAATCGACAGGAATGGCAAGGGAAAGATTTGAGGCAATGCTCCATCTGAATGATAATATGCTATATATTACCATTACCACATGGACAACCAGGATATGATCCAATTTACAAAGTAAGATGCTTGTTTTATTCCCTTGTCAATAAATTCAGAACCTGGTACTCACCTGATGAAAATTTGACAATTGATGAGGCCATTTGTCCTTTTCGTGGATGGGTTCATTTCCGAGTAGATATAAAGGGCAAACCTCATAAATATGGGATCAAGATTTATAAGATTTGTGAATGGTGTACAAGGGTATACTGATCAAGGATATATAAACTGGAAAGCATCCTCATCAAGACCTTCAATATAATTCTATGTTGAGCTTTGTTGACAGGATTGCTGAACCTTACTACACCACATCATCTATTTCGATAGGTGGTTTTCTTCTCCCCAACTTTTCAATCATTTATGGGAAAACTCTTACGGTAGGAACAGTTATTCACAACAAAAAGGTATTGCCAAAAAAGCTTTCTCGAAAAATATGAAAGCCTCTTTTGTCAAAACAGAGAGCTTCTCGCATTGAAATGGTGTGATACCAGGGATGTCTATATGATAGCAAGATTCCAGCAGTTTCCAGATTCAAAAGAAAATAGGAAGACATCCTGAAACTCATTTTTTTTTTAATAAACAAACCTGCTATTGTAGTTGACTAAAATAAGGCTGGTGTAGATAGAAGTGACCAATTTATGGCTTATTATCCTTTTCATCGGCGTACTCTAAAGTGGTGGGAAAAGCTTTTCTTTCACATTTTCAGCCTCACTATTGTCAATAGCCATATTGTATATAATAAATTGACCTCGGGTCGAAAAATACCACTTAGAGAATATCATTTGAATGCTCTCTACTGTATTTGTGATTTCTATAATCTTTTGATATCCTTGTTTCTGTTTATCTCGAAACCAGTAATCATTTGCTAAATGTCAATTTTTATTACAAATAAAACATCTTTTTGGCTGAAATAGTTTAACTTTTCTATCTTTAATTCTGTATGCTTGTTCATGCCCATTTTCAACCGATTGATTCAATCTCATATTTCTTCTTGACTCCTCTTTTCTCAGAGTTTGTTGAATCTCTTCAATTGTTACCTCTCTCTTAGATCAAAAGACAATAGCAATATTTTCAATCCTTGGATGTATGCCTCTGACAATATGAAATGAAAGTTCTCTTGGGGAAAATTGATGCCCTAATGATGAACTTCTAGCAGCAATATTTTTTGCCCTCGTTATATATTCATCTACAGTTTCATTATCTTTCATTCAAATGTTCTTTAATTCTTAGCCTATATCAACAATTTTAACTTCCAAATTGCCTGTGTATGTTTTTCTCAGTGAGTCCCATACTTTCTTCGCATTTGTTTCTCTTATGAACATTACAGCTTGTTCATTTGTCAATGTAGTCATGATTATCCCAAAAGCTTCATCATTTTTATCACTCCAAATCTCCCAAGAACTTTTGTCTTCCATATCAGGTTCTGTGGATCAGAAATTACACATTCAAATAATTCTCTTCCTCTCAGAACTGCGCCGATTTTCAAGGCCCAAATTTGATAATTGGTTCCTGTTAATAGTTCAATTTTTGTTTGGGATAAAGAATTATATTCAGCCATTTTTGCCTTTTGAACTATTATAAACAAACCATTATAATTTAAAATACAAATATATATATTAAATTTATTTAAATATTGGGTAGCTTTTAAACATGTGTTGGGACACCTCGTGACCATAATATGCCAAAGTAACCCAGAACCCCACCTAACCTAACCATATCCCACCTATGTCCATCTAAGCCACAAACCTCTGGTGATTGTGTTGGGACACCTCTTGACCATAATATGCCAAAGTAACCCAGAACCCCACCTAACCTAACCATATCCCACCTATGTCCATCTAAGCCACAAACCTCTGGTGATTGTGAGGTGTCGAGATGGAGCCTGAAGCCACCTTTAGCCTTGGCAGCACCGAGCCAGAGACCGAGATCCCCTTCCTGGTGGTCAAGTCACCTGACCTGTGGTGGATGACCTGGCCCCACCAACATCAAGCTAGTCTGAGATGGACTCAGACACCCCTTCCTGGTGGTCGAGCCACATGTCCGATGGTGGCTGACTTGACCATAAGCCAGTCCAAAATGGATTCAGACACCCCTTCCCTGTAGTCAAGCCACCGACCTATGGTGCTTGACCTGACTCCACCATCTTCATGCAGAACACCAGCTCCACCACGAGCCCTGAACCTTTCCCAAGCTGACCCCAAGATGCCCAGAATCAACAATAATAATTATATTTTTAAAATTATTTTTAATTCAATATTTTGGTATTTTTATTTTTTTTTGTTGTGAATATTTCTTTAATAATTTTATATTTAATTTATTTTTATCATTTTTTAAGATGCCTTTTTAAAATTTTTTATTTTCATAGAGAAAAAGGGATGATAGCCTTGGGGGGTGAGTTCGGCAAAACTGGCGCAAGGGAAGCGGGATATTGACATTCTGGGATATGGGACATTTTTGATATTTACATTCGGATATTTACTTTTTTTTTCTTAACAAGAATTTGATTTTTTTCCTGAGAAGCAAAAGACTTGGAGTTGCGGAGGGTGAGGCGGCTGGCTGCGGCCTTAGCAGCCCCTTTATTCGAATCGTGGATTTTGGGTGGCTGGATGACGAGGTAGTTTGGGGATAATCTGGGACTTTGGCATAATAGGCCTTTTGTAAAAAGTATATATGTAGTTTAAAAACCCTCCCTTTTAACCATATAGTTTTTTTTAATACTTTTTTTTCTTTAAATCTTATATATATCTGCGTGATGTACATTGAAAGATTTTATTGGTCTAAATAAAAATTTGTTTAACCAAAAATGATTGGTCAATTTCCCCTTTAACATTAACTGCTAGCCGGCACAGCTTTAGGTCTCTACATGTGCCATAGATGAATAAATTTGTGGTCTGCTTTTCTACAGCCACTGGCGCCCTAATATTTGGACATGTAGAGATCTGGAAATAGTTAGTAAAAGTATAATATCATCACGATTTTAACAATGACGCCCAAAGCAGGGCATAATTATGTTTATAATTCTCTTCTTCAATTATTTTAAAAGTATAAAATCATCACGATTTTAACAATTATGAGGTGTCGAGATGGAGCCTGAAGCCACCTTTAGCCTTGGCAGCACTGAGCCAGAGACCGAGATCCCCTTCCTGTGGTCAAGTCACCTGACCTGTGGTGGATGACCTGGCCCCACCAACATCAAGCTAGTCTGAGATGGACTCAGACACCCCTTCCTGGTGGTTGAGCCACATGTCCGATGGTGGCTGACTTGACCACAAGCCAGTCCAAGATGGACTCAGACACCCCTTCCCTGTAGTCAAGCCACCGACCTATGGTGCTTGACCTGACTCCACCATCTTCATGCAGAACACCAGCTCCACCACGAGCCCTGAAACTTTCCTAAGCTGACCCCAAGATGCCCAGAATCAACAATAATAATTATATTTTTAAAATTATTTTTAATTCAATATTTTTGTATTTTTTATTTTTTTTTTGTGAATATTTCTTTAATAATTTTATATTAATTTATTTTTATCATTTTTTTAAGATGCCTTTTTTAATTTTTTTATTTTCATAGAGAAAGAGGGATGACAGCCTTGGGGGGTGAGTTCAGCAACACTGGGAAAAGGAAGCGCAATATTTTACATTTTTGATTGACATTCGGATTTTTACTTTTTTTTTTCTTAACAAAAATTTGATTTTTTTTTCCAGAGAAGCAAAAAAGACTGGGAGTTGCGGAGGCCGCTGGCTTCGGCCTTAGCTGCCCCTTTTCGAATCGTGGACATGGGTGGCTGGATGACGAGGTAGGTTGGGGATAATCTGGGACTTTGGCATGATAGGCCTTTAGTAAAAAGTATATATGTAGTAATCCCGAGGTGGAATGTGCTGGGCAGTCGTGGTAGTGGGTGCGTGATGGGATTCCCGCACTGGGACAGCAAGAGACAGAGGCAGGTCTAGGTGGTAACTCCAAGAAGTAGAGGTAGACCACGGACGAAGGTAGTCGGACCATGGACGTCACGGATGCCCTAAGTCCACATCGCGGATAGGGGTGAGAAGTCTGACTGACCGTATAACAGCGTCGCTCTGAAACAACTGAAACTATCAACTTCCTTTGTCCCAATCTTGGGGGGCTTATATACTCGACTCTGGCTCTTGTTGACGAGTTCTGATTGGCTGTCCTAATCACGCCACCTGTCAAGCGCTGGTTATTAATGATGTCTGGCCACGTGTCGGCCACCTGCTGACGGGGGAATGAACTCATTAGCATAAACACCTGTTAGTCTGGGTTGTTTATCACGTCTGGCCTTTGTCCTCTGGACTATGGCGTCGTCTGATCTACCTTTACCTCTTTGCTTTATTTGTCACTTCTATTGTTCGATACATATTTTTATATACAGATATGGGGTTATAATAAATATTAGAAGAAGGTTGTGCTCTATCTACCTTAAAATATACTACAGAATGTGTCCCCGGTGATGAAGGTTTGGTTGGGGGAATGACATGTAATGAATGATAACCTAACAAACCTATTATAAAAAAATAAAAGAAATAATTTGTATACAAATTAGTTAAAATTATTATGAAGTTACAAGTTAAAAAGAGAAAGATGTTGTAAGGGTGGTTTATCAATAAAAACGTACAAAATGAATGATAAAAGATTAAGAGAAGGTATATAATACAAAATGGTAACTATGGTAAAATGAATCGTACAAGGAAAATAATATCTTATTGCATTAAAGATGAGAGAAAAAAAAGTTAACTTATTGATTGAACATATAATGTGACGCTAAGGTTGAAAAGGGGAAAGGGGGTATCTGAGCATGTTTCTGCAAAAGTAGTATCCCAAGCATCCTGCAATGCAATGCGAACTTGTTTAAGTGAGGCATTGTTTTCATTAACAGAAGGCCTAAGATATTCCGTCTGCATCATTAGCTCAGACAGCGAAAAGAGGTGGGAAGATTGATGGAGGTAAAAGGGGGAGGTAGAGGTAAGAGGGATCCCAGTTGTCCATAATGATTGTGCCCGGTTGAATGATGAGAGAAAAAAAATGAAAAGTTTAAAATATGATGAGTTGATATGATGAGTCGGGCGATGAGAAAAAAATTAAAAAGATCGCGCTGGATATCCTGAACTCATTATCGGGAATGGTATAGTGAGGAAGGATTGTTCCAGTCGGATTAATCAATGAAAAAAAAAAACTAAAATGTTCGGCGAACTGGAATCCCTTGGAAGGTTGGAGGTTTGAAGGATGCGGAAAAGGAGAGGTGGGTGTAAGAGAATTATTGCTGTCAATTTTGATTGTGTCCGGCTTGTGTGGTGAAAAAAAAGTTGAAAGATGAAAAAATGATGAGCCGGACGATGAGAGAAAAAAAATAAAACCTAACTGGGTCTCCTGAGCTCACTGTTGGGAAATGTACAGCGAGGAAGGGTCTTCTAGTTAGTTAATCAACAAAAAAAAAGAAAATGGCTGACGAACAATAGTCTCTTGATGGCTGAAAAAAGTTGGGAGGAAAGGTTCATGGGATAGAGTTAGAGGTTGTAAGGGAAGCGTCAAAAATAACATTTTTAAAATCTATTAAGAAAAATAAAATGATAAATGTTTTATCTGTTTAAGAAATATAATGATTATTGTTAGATGTAGGTTTTTTTAAATGGTGCCTAAAATAGTTGAAATTGTAAAATTCTAAATCTAAACATGATGAAAAAAGAAAATAGAATATTAAAGGTAATAATATATAAAGGGTTGATTGGTAGCTGATGGCATTAATGTTGATGGTTTATAAACAAAATGATATTATCGATTAATAGTGAAATGTTTTATCTACATCTGTAAGTTAAAAAACAAAGTCCAACACCACAAAGCTAGTAAAACTGTAACTCTATTTACAAATAAATGAGAGAAAAGCTAGCAAACCTATTAAATGGGAAATAATTTGGGGCACAAATTAGTTACTAGAATAAAAATAAAGATAAAGGGGAAGTGGTTACACTGATATAATATTATAAAATTACAAAAAAATATATAAGAGGAGTACATAGGAAGGATAAATTTAAAGTAAACACACACAATAGCGAAAGTAAATATTTGGGAAAGTTGGTATACTAGTTACAGTTTTTTGTTACTTAAGGTGCCTTGAATATTTACAACATAGTTTCAGGGATGTACTACAGGAAAGATGAGAAGTAGAGATAATAAAAGTAAAATAAAATATAAAAGAAAATTGACTTAAGCAAAAGGGTTGCGATAGGTAGTGACGCAGTGAGGAATAAAGGAAGAAGGTCTGAATTGGTTTCTGCAAAGGACATCTCAGGAGTCCTGCCCTGCAATACGAGCTTAGAAGCGAAGTATTGTTTTCAAGGTTCAGCAATCTCAAGATGTTCTGTAAGTAGCATTAGATCAGATAGGCAAAAGGCGTGAAGATCGAAGGAGAGGTAGGTAATGGGGGAATATGGGAAAGAATTTTTTTCTAAGAGAGGTTAAAAAGAGATGGTGTCTCAAGAGCTGCGCTGCTGTCGGTGATTGAGCTCGACCAGATGAAAAATAAAATTAAACGAAAAATGAGTGGGCGCATCGTGCTGTGATGGCCTGGGTCGAGCATTAGAAAAAAAAAATCTCGCTGGTTACCCAAGCTCTCCGTGTGGAGTTAACATGGGGAGGAAGAGTGTACCAGGTCGATGAATCATTAAAAAATAAATTTAAAAAATGTTGACGAGCAGGAGTCTCAGGAACCGTTGAAGAGGTTAGAGGATGGAGGTAGATTGTGAAAACAGGGCTCGACTGTTGCCATTGATTGATTGAACCCGAGTTTGAGGAAAAAAGAATGAAATAAAGAATGCTGGGACGGCGACCTGGGTGTAAATAAAAAAAGTCGGCAAACAGGAACTCTGCGATAGACGAGGGGTGGTTAGAACGAAGGCATAGAAGGCCAATGGAAAATGATCAAGAGACGAGAGAAGTATGGAAGGCCTATAATTGAATGATTGACAGGCTGCTAATGGTGGATACAACGGTCATTCCACCCCTTTAGAAGTAGAAAAAAAAAAAACTAGGGGGGAGCTCAGTGCGTCCTTGAGTTGGTTGTCAACTATCTTAATTAACTTCGTCCACGAGGTTCTGGGATTCTCTAGATGAAATAACCTTAGTTTCCCAGTAAGTTTTGCGTAGAGATGTTCAGACAAATAGTTAGATTGGAGATTAATAGCGATGATTAGGTTTAGAAAAATGATAAAATAATGAATTTACGAAATATTTCTGAGAAAAGGTTATGGCATGGGTACAAAATTCGGTAGAGTTTCGTAAATGACAATTTAACACAGGTAGGAATGAAATGCAATGGGGTATGGACATTTTATGGTATGATATTTAGTTTTCGCATATTACATTTATAGTTGTAATTATAATTGTGGGGAAAATGGGACGCACATTTTGAGATGAGATAAATCAAAATTGATATTTATAAAAATACAAATCTAGGACTATTTTTAAAACTTTTAAATATTGAGAAAATATCAATTGAAATAGTAATAGGTCAAGTAAAATAATGAGCGTAATAAATTTAATTATTAATACTATGGCCATAAATAAGGTATTAAAAAAATACACAAATAAGTTTAGAAAATATGATTCGAGTAATTAAAATATAATATGATTTTTTATGTGAAATTGAAAGTTGCATATTTGGATAATGCCATTTTAGGTGAATAAGAAAGGCATGTAAGATTAGCAAATTGTCAAAAATGCATGATTGAATATTTTTAATAATAAAATTGAAAATGATGAATTAAAATTTATAATTTGATTAAAATGAAGTAAAAATGATAAATGAGAGTATGAAAGTTTTAAAAATTGAATAAAAATGATATAAAAAAGGTTATAATTGATTTTAAAATGCTTAAGGTGAAAATTAAGGTAATAAAATTAATGGGGAAAATGGCAGAAACAAAGTTTAAAGTACCTTGAAATGGTTGATGCTGGCTGGAGTTGATCTCTGGAGATGGCTGTTTGGAGGAAGGCTGCTTGTTGCGTGTGATCCGTCGAAAGAGGAGATAATGGCCTCGTCCGCACGAGGCACAGCTTGTCCCCGCATGGCGTCTGCCAGGCGGCCTACTAGGTCGTCGCAGTGGGGTTGCATGTTGGTGAGGGCATCCGCGAAGTAGTCGTCATTGACCTCCGTCATCCTCTGCATACTGCTGTCCTCAGTCATCCTGTCGACTTTAACGGGTTCTGTAGTAATCCCGAGGTGGAATGTGCTGGGCAGTCGTGGTAGTGGGTGCGTGATGGGATTCCCGCACTGGGACAGCAAGAGACAGAGGCAGGTCTAGGTGGTAACTCCAAGAAGTAGAGGTAGACCACGGACGAAGGTAGTCGGACCATGGACGTCACGGATGCCCTAAGTCCACATCGCGGATAGGGGTGAGAAGTCTGACTGACCGTATAACAGCGTCGCTCTGAAACAACTGAAACTATCAACTTCCTTTGTCCCAATCTTGGGGGGCTTATATACTCGACTCTGGCTCTTGTTGACGAGTTCTGATTGGCTGTCCTAATCACGCCACCTGTCAAGCGCTGGTTATTAATGATGTCTGGCCACGTGTCGGCCACCTGCTGACGGGGGAATGAACTCATTAGCATAAACACCTGTTAGTCTGGGTTGTTTATCACGTCTGGCCTTTGTCCTCTGGACTATGGCGTCGTCTGATCTACCTTTACCTCTTTGCTTTATTTGTCACTTCTATTGTTCGATACATATTTTTATATACAGATATGGGGTTATAATAAATATTAGAAGAAGGTTGTGCTCTATCTACCTTAAAATATACTACATATATATAGTTTTAAAACCCTCCCTTTTAACCATATAGTTTTTTTTAATACCTTTTTTTCTTTAAATCTTGTATATATCTGCGTGATGTACATTGAAAGATTTTATTGGTCTAAATAAAAATTTGTTTAGCCAAAAAAATGATTGGTTAATTTCCCCTTCAACATTAACACCTAGCAGGCACAGCTTTAGGTCTCTACATGTGCCATAGATGAATAAATTTGTGGTCTGCTTTTCTGCAGCCACTGGCGCCCTAATATTTGGACATGCAGAGATCTGGAAATAGTTAGTAAAAGTATAAAATCACACCTATTTTAACAATGGCGCCCAACGTGGGGCTCGAATTATGTATATAATTTTCTCCTTCTATTATATTCTAAATTATATACATAGTGAAACGCCATTAGGGTCAAGTTGAACGCGGCCTCTGAGATTAAGAATCAATACCCAGGGAAATGAGACTAATAAAATATTTTTCAATGTACACAGAACAATTATTTTAGGTAATTATTTATATAAAAAAAAAACTTGAATTTTACAAGCAAGTTTGTGTTTTGAATTATATAAAGTGATAATAATCATCCAATATCCACTCTGTAGTAAGTAAACAAATCTAATGCTGCATCTAAAACTTGGTGAGTTTAAGTTTAAATTTTTGTATGTTTTAATATATAAACATTTATATTTAATACTTTATACTTTGATTTACGGTATTATGATAACTGGGAGTTAGGTAAATATAACAACCGTTATTTTTAATTTACAATATTATAGCTTCATCGATTGGTATATTTAATGCTGTGTTTTATAATTTTAAAGAATGTAACGTACAATTAGACAAAGAACCACGCTAGGCCTAGACGAAATTCGAGCCATGATTGGCAGCTTAGTTTAAATTTAGGACTCAGTGCAGAAAAACAACATCTGGAGTCACCAGGTGTGCTGGGATCAAATATAAATTTTGGCCTTAGGAAATGATAACACTGACGTCAGAATTTCTCCCCATTCTTGCTCACGATTGGTTGAAAATGCCCACGTGACCCCAGCCAAGTCTTTCAACACAATAGTTAATTAAATTTAATTACCATTTCTATTTTTTTAACAGAAAATACACTTTTATATTTTCAAATATTATTGAAAATACACTAATAATAAACCTGTTTCATGCATTTATTATTAAGAAAAAGGCATCTCCTTATCGTGCAACTGAAAGTTGCTGATGGCTTGCGCCATCTATCGGAATAAATATCAACTATTCTCGTTGATTTTTAATTATTCCAGAATTGGCCAAATACCCATTCTTGATTAATCAAGAAAAGCTAACCACGGACACGTTTCGGGCTGTTGGCCCTCATCAGCGTAGTGCAAGCTGTACCTCAACGACCAAAAAAATTGGTCATTAAGGCATCCTGAAAAATCATGAAACGGGTAGTTAAGGCCAGAATTGCGTGAGGACGCTACACAATGTGAAAAAATAGTACAAATATAACATTGTACTGGGATAAGGTGCATAAATTAAGAAAAAGACATCTCCTTATCGTGCAACTGAAAGTTGCTGATGGCTTGCGCCATCTATCGGAATAAATATCAACTATTCTCGTTGATTTTTAATTATTCCAGAATTGGCCAAATACCCATTCTTGATTAATCAAGAAAAGCTAACCACGGACGCGTTTCGGGCTGTTGGTCCTCATGCAATTCTGGCCTTAACTACCCGTTTCATGATTTTTCAGGATGCCTTAATGACCAATTTTTTTGGTCGTTGAGGTACAGCTTGCACCACGCTGATGAGGGCCAACAGCCCGAAACGCGTCCGTGGTTAGCTTTTCTTGATTAATCAAGAATGGGTATTTGCCCAATTCTGGAATAATTAAAAATCAACGAGAATAGTTGATATTTATTCCGATAGATGGCGCAAGCCATCAGCAACTTTCAGTTGCACGATAAGGAGATGCCTTTTTCTTAATTTATGCACCTTATCCCAGTACAATGTTATATTTGTACTATTTTTTCACATTTATTATTGTAATATATTTTTAAAATGTTTAATTAAGATCAGCCGAATTAAAGAGGCTATATCGAAATTATAAGGCACAACCTGCTATATAGAACAGAAACACAAGACTTTATTGTTCTACATACTCTTAGTTATATCTAAAACTTGATTTACATATTTACAAAAGTTTTTAAATAAGAAGTTAATTATCATACAGGTTAACTACAACACCCGCCACCGATAATCGATCATCGCTCCCGAGATGATCCCGTTCCAACGGTTGGTCTAATGGTGAAAGGTCTTATATTCGAGATGTGTGCCGTTCTGGGAATCTTATCATTAGTTTGGTATTTAACATATTTAGGGTATCCATCCATGAAGGTTACCTCCGTTACTCGATGAGGGCCTGTCTGGTGCCATTCTTTTCCAACTCTTTGATGTCTGACTAGAATAAAATCGCCAATTTTTAGCTCGGGTGGCGTGGTTTTATTACGACGATTGAAATAGAGCTTCGTTCTTTGTCGGTATTGGTTCTGCTCGGTTGGGGTTTTTTCGGTTTCGTGAAGGTCACACTGGAGATCGAGTTCTTTATCGGCAGGCAAGACGTGAGAAGTTCCGGTAAACTTAAACAAAGGAGAGCAACCCAGGTAAGAATTGTATGACTATTGTGATATTTCACTGCTGCTTCTAAAGCATTTTTCCATCCGCCTTTAAAATGGGGATAACAAGAGAGAAAAGTTTTTATATCTCGTATTGCCCTTTCGGCTAAACCATTTCCTGCGGGGTGATAAGGCGAAGATGTTATCAATCGTATGCCCTTAGAGGCTGCCCATCTAGGAAATTCACCGTATACAAAGGATCTTTGTAATCCAAATGGAAGGCTCCATATTCCTTCCATTGAACTTCTCAATGTCCATTCGGGCCACAGGAATCCTCTCCTGCCCCATGCCTAGTTGTAATTCTAAGAACTTATTAATCATCCGTTGTTGATTATTCAGAATATTAAGAAGAGTAGCTCCGCTGGGATCCGCTGGAATTTCTCCTGGAGTAGGTTTCTCTACTTTACCTAACAATTCTTCTCTAAGATCAAGCTTGACTTGCTCATCGTCGTCAGACTTCTTTTGTTCCACTATACCAGTATCTTGGGAGCTCTTCTTTCCTTTACTCCTAAGGTTGTATCCTGTCGGCTGCGCCATGTTGTAATATATTTTTTAAATGTTTAATTAAGATCAGCTGAATTAAAGAGGCTATATCGAAATTATAAGGCACAACCTGCCATATAGAACAGAAACACAAGACTTTATTGTTATACATACTCTTAGTTATATCTAAAACTTGATTTACATATTTACAAAATTTTTTAAATAAGAAGTTAATTATCATACAGGTTTACTACAATTATATACAGTAGAACTTGGATAATTCGAACTTCTTTAATTCGAAAACCTCTTTAATTCGAATATTTATCTTGGTCCCTAGAATTTCCTATATAAATAATGTTAAGAAATCGTGGTTAATTCGAATTATGTCTTGGATAATTCGAACTTTTACGAGTTAAAATAAGGACCAGATGCCAGTTCAAGGCGTGAAATTTTGCGAAATGACGTTGTAATATTGTAACAACGAATTTGTTATTTTATTATTATTAATTATTTTCTTAACAGAGTTATCAATTTTTATGTTTATATTTTGCTACTCTGTAAACTTCCCTCATTGCTTATCTTTTATTTTATCAATTATAGTTTGTCCTTGCCTTAAATAAATTGCTGTGTCACACCGAAGTTTGTCTTTCCTAATTTTCCACGTGGCAATATCTTGCCGCAAGAGAAGTACTATATATAATAAATTTATTTTTATTGGATTTTTGAGACTCCTTATTTATCAAGAAAGCTAAAAGGAACGAATATGTCGGCGCTTCGAACATACAAAACTTTGACGTTGGCTGAAAAAATAGCGGCGATTAAAGAAGTAGAGATGGGGATGAAAAAAAAATCCGATATTGCTAAGGACTTTGGGATTCCTCAAAACACGTTGTCCACGTACTTAAAAAATAAAGAAAAAATTCTCAGGAGTGAAAGTGAGTGTGATAAAGGCCGAAAAAGGTTAAGGGAGCCGGGAAATCCTGATTTGGACAAATGTGTTTTAAAATGGTTCAAGCAAGCAAGAGATAAGAAGATTCCCGTGAGTGGTCACCTTATAAGAAGCAAAGCTGAACAATTTGCTACTGAAATGGGGAAACCCGATTTTAAGGCGAGTTCTGGGTGGCTAGATGGCTTCAAAGAACGCAACAAAATTTCATTCAAAACCATTTGTGGAGAAAGTGGGGCCGTTAATCTACAAGTAGCCGAACAATGGAAAAATAATTTACTGGAATTGATCCAGGATAAAGACGCTAGAGACGTCTTCAATGTTGATGAAACGGGTCTTTTTTTAAATGCACCCCTGACAAAACGCTAGCTTTTAAGCATGAAAAATGTCACGGGGGGGGGGGAAACTAAGCAAAGAGAGAGTCACTCTCCTGGTTGGTGCAAATATGGATGGATCTGAAAAGCTTCCTCTATTGATGATAGGCAAGGCAGCCAATCCACGTTGTTTCAAGAACGTCAAAACGAAGCCAGTGGACTATGCAAACAGCGCAAGAGCTTGGATGACTAGTTATCTTTTTTAGAAGTGGCTGTTGAACTTGGACAAAAAGTTCACAAAAGAAAAACGAAAAGTTATTTTATTTATCGATAACTGTACTGCACACAACTCAATCCCTCCAATGGAAAATGTGGAATTAATTTTTTTTCCTGCCAACATGACTTCGGTTATCCAGCCCATGGACGAGGGAGTCATCAAAAATCTTGAGCATTTTTACAGACGGTTTCTAGTTGAGAACATATTGACAGGAGATTCCGAAGCCCTTAAAATCAAACTAGACGTTCTTCAAGCCTCTCGATTGTGTAAGAAAGCTTGGGACCAAGTAACGTCCGAAACGATCAAACACTGTTTTAAAAAAGCTGGTTTCGTAAAAAAGGAGGAGGATGAAGAAAATGCAGATGATATTATAGCGGAAACGATGCCTTCAGTTGACGGCTGGGAAGACGTCATTTCTAATCCTACCATCTTGTATGACGATTTCTTAAACGTGAATGACGATGTTGCAGTATGTGGTGAGATAACAGACGCAGATATCATCGCTGAAGTGCTCAACCACAACATTGAAAAACAAGACGGCGACGAGGCATCGGGTGATGAAGATGAGTCATCAGTTGCCGGGGAAATGAACGTTCCAAGTGCGGCCGAAGCAACGAACTATATCATGCAACTTAGACGCTTTTTTGAAAGTAAAAATGACGTAAGTCCCTCTATTTTCCACTCGTTGAATATGTTAGAATCCTTTGTCCTTACTGAAAGACTTAATTCTAGAAAACAGGCTAAGATTTCTGACTTCTTTGGCAAAAATTAAATTTCAGAGTTCCAACGAAGCAGAATAATCTGTACATTTTTTAAACCAGCAATCTGCCTTTTTTTTTTTTTGTACATTAATACATCAGTTTTTAAATTTTTTAATATGTATATAGTATATACATACAATTATTGCACATAATCTAAATATACGGTAAAAATGTAAATTTACAGCAACTAATGTTATTCTTAATAAAGGAATTGATCGAAATTGTGAGATTTTTATTGTTTTAAGCCTTTTTATTCAAAACATCTTTAATTCGAATTTTTGGATAATTCGAATTTTTTTATGGTCCCTTGGGGTTCGAATTATCCAAGTTCGACTGTAATAATTATAGCTTTTGTTATTTCAAACACTTAAAAGAAAACATGCCTTTTTATTCAATAAATTGCCTTAGAAAATTGTTTCAACCAGTAAAGATGAAAAAATAGACATTTAGGCCTAAAAATAAATAAGCTTCTAATTGGTTTAAACTATCAACTGGTTTATAAATAAAGGTAAACTTAATGAAATGTATTTCATGAATTAAAATATTAAATCTGGGTATATGTAACCATATAATAGGAAAACCTCCCTGCCAATTTCTTACATAATGGTAAGTCATTTGAAATTGACATCTGTTATATATTTATTATGACACTGTGTCATAGTTTCCATATTAAAGTAAATTAAAAATTATTTACATCATATTTTCTTCTAAGTAAATATATTTTAAAAGATCTAAATGTTACAAACAGAAAAGAATTTAAATAAAATATTGTATATAATAAATGTATGAAACAGGTTTATTATTAGTGTATCTTCAATAATATTTGAAAATATAAACGTGTATTTTCTGTTAAAAAGATAGAAATGGTAATTAAATTTAATTAACTATTGTATTGAAAGACTTGGCTAGGGTCACGTGGGCATTTTCAACCAATCGTGAGCAAGAATGGGGAGAAATTCTGACGTCAGTGTTATCATTTCCTAGCGCCAAAATTTATATTTGATCCCAGCACATCTGGTGACTCCAGATGTTATTTTTCTGCACTGAGTCCTAAATTTAAACTAAGCTGCCAATCATGGCTCGAATTTCGTCTAGGCCTAGCGTGGTTCTTTGTCTAATTGTACGTTACATTCTTTAAAATTATAAAACACAGCATTAAATATACCAATCGACGAAGCTATAATATTGTAAATTAAAAATAACGGTTGTTATATATTAAAACATACAAAAAATTAAACTTAAACTCACCAAGTTTTAGAAGCAGCATTAGATTTGTTTACTTACTACAGAGTGGATATTGGATGATTATTATCACTTTATATAATTCAAAACACAAACTTGCTTGTAAAAAATATTCAAGTTAAATATATAAATATCTACCTGTATACATTGAAAAATATTTTATTAGTCTCATTTCCCTGGGTATTGATTCTTAATCTCAGGATCGCGTTCTACTTAGCCCTAATGGCGTTTCACTATGTATATAATTTAGAATATAATAGAAGAAAATTATATACATAATTCGAGCCCCGCGGCGGGCGAAATTGTTAAAATAGGTGTGGTTTTATAAGTTTTTAATATAATAGAAGAAGCCCCGCTTTGGGCGTCATTGTTAAAATCGTGATGATTTTTATAATTTTACTATTTCCAAATCTCTACATGTCCAAATATTAGGGCGCCAGTGGCTGCAGAAAACCAGACCACAAATTTATTCATCTATGGCACATGTAGAGACCTAAAGCTGTGCCGGCTAGCAATAATGTTGATGGGGAAATTAACCAATCAACAACAACAACAAAAAAGCCTTTATTTAGGGTCACTGACCCTATACAGGATTCACCAGAGGTATGCATAAGAACAAAGCAGTGAGACAAAGGAAATAACGATATAAACAGAGTAAAAAGAGAAAAAAAAACAAGAAAAGAAAAAAAAATAATAAGAAGAAGAAAGAGTGAAGCAAGAAATCAACACAAAAAGAGTAGCAGTAAGAAAGTGAGGAGTGAGTATCACTTGGCCTTCTTCTGAGATATGGACTTGTGGAAACCATAAAACGCCGTAGCAATATACTTATTCTGGGTCATATTGTCAATTATTGATGGAAGTGAAGCACAGAGTTGCCCAGTTTTGAGCATAAGGGTTCTTCTTTCTTCTTTCAGAGCAGAGCAATCAAAAATATAGTGAGTGATTTAATTTTTTAGTTTTGAATTACAGAAGGTACAAGTCGGGTCCTCACCGCAGAGCATCTTGGTGTGGTTTTCTCTAAAAAAACTTGAAAGTATTCTAACTTGTGCGAGTAGTCTTACAACCGGGAAAGGAAAATCCCTTAAAAGGTATCCCTCCGTCATGAAAGATATGTGAATGTCTTTGTAGTGAGAGTATAGCTTAGATTTATCCATTCTTGTAAGGTCGTTTTGTATAGATTGGTCTGCCGCTGTTTTTAAGAGCCCTGTAATCGCGCTCCTCAGCGTTTCAGGGTCATCACAGGAAACAAGTGCAGGGGATCCATTATTGTTAAGCAGATTGGTGAGCTTTTTAATGAAACCGATGGGTGTGCCCGAAGCATTAGACAGTTCCCGTGTTCTATTAAAACATATACGTGGCAATCTGTCACTGCTCATATTCAACACCCGCAGCCAATACTTCAGGGTTAATTTTAAGGCTGTTACACTCAATGAGATACGACCGGTTTCTAATCTGGTTAGGTAACCTGGAGTGTATCTGGGCAGATTCAGGAACCTACGGATAAATATGTCTTATATATTGTCCAGTAAGTCTTTATGCTCTGTTGCCCACAATGGAGCGGCATACATCAGGACAGCTCTCACTATTGTATCAAAGAGTTTGATTGATAAATTTATTGACTTTGCTTTTGATTTTATTAATATTGGGTGTGTGGCGTTAATTGCTGTAAGTGCTTTTCCTTTAGAGTAATTTGCCGGGTGAGTAGTTGTTATTGTTGGTGTCAGAGGGAATCCCAAGTATGTATATCTTGAAGTTATTGTTATGGGTTTATCATTCCAGAACCATCTATCCTTATTTGAGGGTTTACCTCCATTACGGAACACCATAATCTTTGACTTGGACTCATTTAGTGTCATTAAGTTCTCATCGAGATATTCTTTCAGTATTTTGATCTTCTTTTGGAGGTTCATCCTGGACTCACCTATAATTGCTATGTCGTCGGCGTACAGCAATAAATGGATATCTCCAAATTCTGGCAAATTTACACTCGGCAGGTCTGAGTTATTATAAATTTCGATTAAGTCCGTGATAAATAATATAAATAGCAGTGGGGAAAGTGGTTCTCCCTGGAGGACTCCCGAGTTTATCTTAATACTTTCCGTAAATGATCCCTTCCATCTGATAGCTATAGTTGCTTGTTCGTAGTAACTTCTGATCGTACTTATGAATTGGTAACTTATGCCTAGGTTGTAAAGTTTTTTCCAAAGTATTGAGTGAGGTACAGTATCAAATGCCTTCCTTAGATCGACAAAAAAGACATATAGTTTTCCCCTCTTTTTTTCTTAATGATAGTTGGATTAAAGTAGTTAGTGTAAATATGTGGTCAATACATGATCTTCCTTTTCTAAATCCCGCTTGGTTTTCGGGTATAACCCTTCTTCCTTCGACCCATTCCTCCAGTCGTGATCTTAGGATTGATGTGAAAAGCTTTGATACATTGCTAATCAGTGCAATACCTCGGTAGTTGGAAGGGCTGTTCTTATAACCATTTTTAAAGATTGGGTGTATGGTGGAATTAGTCCAAATTGCTGGGTATTTTCCAGTCGTCATAACACTATTGTAGAGTTGTTTCAACAGCAGTATGTACGAATCAGGGAGTGTTTTTAATACTTCATTGGGGATGCCATCGGGCCCGCATGCCTTGTTACTCCTCAAACCAGCTATCTCCTTGTATATGTCTGCATTGGTTATCTCTGAGTCCAATATAGGATCGTTCTGAGAAATCACATTATGTAAATTACAAATTCTCAAATTTTTCTCTGTAGTCATTAGTTTGCGGTAAAAGTTCAGCCAGTCCTGTATAGATATTTCTCCTTGAATTATAGATGTGCTTTTGTAGAGCGCAATAGTTTTCCAGAAGGTCTTTGAGTCTTTAGCATTTCTGAGTATTTCCTGTTTTTCATTATCAAAGCCTTTCCTTTTTAGATCCAATAAAGCGAGATATTTATTTCTGGAAGAAGCATAACATTCTCTGTCTTCCAATCTATTTGTTTTACGATATTTCTTCAGACTTTCTTTTGCCAGTTTTTTCATATCATAGCAGTCCTTATTGAACCACGGCTTAGATTTCCTGGGGCCGCCCTTAATTGAGTAGGTTATTTTTGCAGATGACATTGCTTCCAAGATTCGCTGATTGAAAGTGTATACAAGGTCATCGGAGGCTGGTATGTTTTTTTCCCGCAATTCTTCCAGTTTCATTTTAAACATTGCGAGTCCATCGGCTGACCATCTATATCTCGTAATATTATAATCTTCCCGTTTGGTTTTTTTCTCATTGAAGTTTTGGCCTTTTATCGTTAAAACCAAAGGGTGGTGGTCAGAGTACAGTTGGTCATCGACTTTGAAGTCCAGTAAAATTTGTAGTGAACCCTGTGAGAGTATGCAATAGTCAATAGTTGAAGAGCCTCTTTCAGATATGTATGTAAAATCTCCATCTTTATCACCTCTAGATCTTCCATTAACTATTGTCAAAGAATTATCTTCCAGGAAATCAAGAAGTTTATTAGACAGAGATGATATTATATGATCTTTGGCCCTTCTTTCCGATGTTAGAGGGAGCTGGAAATTAAGTGGATTGTGTAGTCCTCCCAACTTCCCAGTTCTGATGTTTAAATCCCCAAGTAAAATAATTTCTTTTCCATCTGCTATTTGCTTTTGAATGTATGTGAACAGTTTATCTAAGTTATGCAGCTGTATTTGGTTTGGAGGAAGGTATACTGTTGGAAACTGAATGCTACGACTATAGCTAGCGCCACATTAGACTGATCATCATCACAACAGTTTGTTTACCTTCTTCTCTATATTATAAATGTGCTCGCTACCATAACTTTGTTTTTCCTACTAAATGGATAATAAAGATTATTATCATATAATCATCAACGTCCTCATGCCTTCATACAAGCTGTAAGTACCTAAATCTTACAACAATTAGATTATGAGACTGAATATTGCATGAAATTCAACTAACGAGTTAAGGCAAAGAAAAAAGCCTTAGCAAAAATGGCGTCACTCCCGAGCCACGATGTAACCCTAGATAAGCTCGACGGCTATAACTACTCACTATGGTCTTTCAAAATTGAAATGCTCTTGCAAAAGGAAGATCTTTGGGAAGTTGTCACCGAAAATATTCCAGATGAACCTAAAATCGAATGGAAAAAGAAATGTAAGATTTAGTTCTTACTTCTCATTAGAACATCTATATCCTGATCCTAACTAACTCAGGGGTTAAACCCAGGTACATACATATTTGTAATTTATTATACATAGTAATAACAACACGCCTTTTTGAATATTAACCACTGTAGATATTAACCACTGTACATATTTGTAATTTATTATACATAGTAATTGTTTGATTTGTTAGTGTCTTGTACAAAACAACGAATCACTAACCTATCATGAAGACGTAACTTTATTGAATGACCTCTATTGTAATATGTTATTTTACATATCCTACATGAGCCAAAACATTAATTTGTGATGATGATATATTCAATCACTGAATAACCTAACATCTTCCCTTTTTTCACTAGTCTTTAAATCTACTTGGTTTTTTCACCAGTCGACCTGATCTGGTTCTAGTCTCTGATGCAGCATTCTCAGGTTCACTTACCGTGGGGCTGTCACTCTTTGATTGGATTCTGCATTCGGTAGTTTCAATTCGGGTTCTTTTCACAATGTTGTCTCCTCCTGCTGATGAAGTAGATGGTAAGCAATTTGATACAGTTTGTTCTTGATCAGTGCTTTCTTTTCTTCCTTCTTCTTGATTGTTTGTAGATTTTTGATTTGCTGAAGCCTGTTGTGGTTTAATCCAGGTTCTATTTCTTCTGTAGGTTCTACCATGAATATTCACATCATAGGATCTTGTGTTGTGTTCATTTGTGATGTTAGCTTTGGACCATGATGGGGTGGTATTGGGTGTTCTGACATACACTTCTTGTCCTATGTCTAAGTCTGGTAAATTTTTAGATTTTCTATCATAGTAGCATTTTGCCTGTTGTCTTTTGATGGATATTTTATCTGGAATATTTTCGGGAATTGATGGTTTAAGTAAATTTGGGTGAATTGGCAGTATAGCTCTAGTTCTTCTAGACATGATTCTTTGTACTGGGCTTGAATTTATGTCTATAGTGGGTGTATTTCTCCAATTTAACAAATTTTGCCAAAAATCACTATTTTCTTGTTTAGATTTCTTCAGTAAGTTTTTGGCTATTTTAACTGCCGCTTCAGCTTTTCCATTTCCCTGACTGTGAAGTGGTGATGATGTAGAATGTTGAAATTGCCATTCTTTGCTGAATTTTTGGAATTCAGTCGATGTAAATTGCCTTCCATTGTCTGAGACTATAATTTGAGGAATTCCATATCTGCTGAATTGTCTTTTGCAGCATTCAATTATGTATTCAGATGTTGTATTTTCTAGGCATTCAACTTTAAAAAAAATCTGAGTAATGATCCACTATTATTAAGTAATTCTGTTTGAAGATTTTGAATATATCAAGAGATATTCTTTCCCAGGGATAATTTGGAATTTTGTGAGATTTCATTGGTTCTCTCACTTGATTCTGTGAATTTGATAGACAAATAGAACAATTTTCAATTTCTTGCCCTATTTGTGCATTCATTCCTGGCCAAAAGATATTGTCTCTTGCTCTTCGCATACTTGAATTAATTCCAATATGTCCTTGATGGGTTTTCATTATCATCTCTGCTCTTAATTTATTTGGAATTACAATTCTATCATTCTTTAGTATGATTCCATCTTGAACTGTTAATTCTTCTCTAAAATTCCAATATTCTCTGGTTAGCATTGAAGTTTGATTTTTATTTGGTGGCCATCCATTTAGAATAAGTTTCTTCACTTCACACAGAATAGGATCAGATGATGTTTCTTCTCTAATTCTCAGGACAGTGTCACTGCATACACTTAATGTTTCCATAACATTGACTGTGGCAATTTCTTTGTAAATGATGTCAATGGGATACACATCATATTTCAGATTTTCATTCCTTACATCTTTGATGCAAGCTCTTGAAAAGATGTCCGCCAAGTGCATTTGAGATCCTTGGACATATTCTAGTTCTAAGTTATATCTTTGCAGTCTTGAAAGCATTCTTTGGAGTCTTTGTGGCGCTTTTAGAATAGATTTCTTAAATATTGACAAAAGAGGCTTGTGATCAGTTTGCACAATCACTTGACATTTGCCCAAAATGTACTGATGAAATCTTTCACATGCAAAAACAATTGCAAGACATTCTTTTTCTATCTGAGCATAGTTTTGCTCAGTCTTGCTTAGACTTCTAGATGCAAAAATTATTGGCTGGCTTTCTTGTAGTAGGGTAGCTCCAAGTCCATGTTTACTTGCATCGCATTGTATAGCTATAGATTTTTCCGCATCAAAATATCTCAAAATTGGTGCTTTTGAGGCTAGATCTTTGATTTGTTCAAATGCAGCTTGATGATTCTTGCTCCATGACCATGTTGAATTTTTCATTGTCAATTTTCTCAAAGGTTCACTAATCATTGAAATATTTGGCATGAATTTACATAGGTATGTTGCAAAACCAAGGAAACTTTTGAGTTCTGTTATACTTTCTGGATGAGGCATTTCTTTTAAGTCTTTAACTTTTTCTGGATCTGGCTTTAATCCGTGTGGAGTTATTATATGTCCTAGATATTTTACTTCTTTTAGTCTGAGCTTGACTTTATTGATGTTGAATTTCAAATTAGCTTGTCTGGCTGTCTTGAAAAGATTTTCAAGATTTCTATCATGATCCTTCAGTGCTTCTTCATATGAGTCACCTTTTCCCAAAATCAGAATGTCATCAGCTATTATTTCAATTCCTTCAAGACCTTGGAAGATTTCATAGAGTCTTCTTTGGTATTCTTCAGAAGCAGTCTTTAATCCAAATGGCATTCGAAGAAATTTGTATCTTCCAAAGGGAGTCCAGAATGTTGTAAGGTTCGATGATTCATCAGAGAGCTTCACATTCCAAAAACCATCTTTAGTGTCCACTACTGTGAATATTTTGGCATTTTGAAGATTTGGTATTATTTCCTCAATTGTCGGTATTGGGTATTCAGCTCTTTTCAAGGCGACATTTAATTCTCGAGGATCAATGCATATTCTTAACTTCTTAGTTGACTTTACTAGTACTAGATTGCTAATCCAGTCTGTTGGATAATCAACTTTGGCAATGATATTTTTCTTTTCCATGTCAATCAATTTTTCTTTTAATTCTTTTCTTAAGGTAATAGGTACTCTTCTAGGTGCTTGCTTGATGGGTTTGATTGTAGGATCTGTTTCTAGTTTGTATTCCCCTTGTAAGCATCCAATGCCTTCAAATATGTCTTTATATTTATCTAGAAGGTTATTTTGTTTTGTCCATGTGGATTCAATTTTGCATAAGTCAGCTTTAATTTCTATTAAATTCAATTTCTGGCAAGTTTCAGCACTTAGAATAGGTTTTTCCCAATGATCTATCACTTGGAACACTATAGGATGTTGCTTGCTTTGGTGGGAACAGTTGATTTTGATTTGTCCTCTTGGCTTTAATATTTCTCCTCCATAGCATCTTAGTTTGATGTAGCTTGGTTTAAGAGAAGGATTGCCATCTTGCATGATTTTGCATAAATCTGCAAAATTTAAAACATTGACAGTTGCTCCTGTATCTATTTGGCAAATTATGCTTTCCTAGTATCCATTCAATTCTAATTCTAATTTAGTCATCAATTTTCTAGCAGAAATTTCTGAGACATATTCTAAAGAATAACAATCTTCTTGTTAATCATTGGAGTTTTGAGATTCAAGGCTTTGAACTGTTCTCATTCTGGATTTGCAAACTTTTGCCCAATGATTCTTTTTGTTACACTTTCTGCAGGTTTGATTCCATGCAGGGCATTTTTGTCTGTTGTGCTCATGGAATGTTGCACAATATCTACAAGGAATGTTCTTTTTCATTTTATTTTGATTGACTGTTTTCTTTCTTATATTCAATTTGTTCACCTCCTCTTGAGTGTTTTTAGTTAAGTTTTCAATTTGTTTGTTAGCGCTTTCATTAGCCTTACACACATCAATAGCTTTTTGCAGTGTTAGTTGAGGATCACTGATCAGCTGTCTTTTGGTTTGCTTGTCAATTATTCCCAAAACTAACCTATCCCTGATCATTTCTTCAGTCATTGCACCATAATTGCATGTGGAAGACAATTTTCTTAATCTACATATATATTGTTCAATACTTTCATTTGTTTCTTGATTTATTTGGTTGAAAATTGATCTTTCATAAATAATGTTAATTTTTGGTGTAAAATGCTGAGTCAATGCATTTATTATCTCATCTGAGTTATTTCTCTGTTCATCTGAAAGATCGAGATGTTCAAATATATTATAAGCTTCTTTGCCTATAATAGACAATAAGGTTGCAACTTTTAATTTGTCTTCTTTATTGTCCAACCCTGTTGCTATTGAAAAGTTACGCCAATGCGATTTGAAATATCTCCAGTTTTCTTCTATATTTCCTCTGAAATTAACTGGTTCAGGTGGCGGTATTTGTAAATACATATCTTTTGTCTATTTAATATACGATAAGGCTTATTTATTATTTTATTAGTTTTAACGTAAAATTGAACTTACCGCGATATTTTTTTTTCGTTTGTTTTCAAATCACTTTTCTGACACCATGTTTGATTTGTTAGTGTCTTGTACAAAACAACGAATCACTAACCTATCATGAAGACGTAACTTTATTGAATGGCCACTATTGTAATGTTATTTTACATATCCTACATGAACCAAAACATTAACTTGTGATGATGATATATTCAATCACTGAATAACCTAACAGTAATTACAATACGCCTTTTTGAATATTAACCACTGTAGATATTAACCACTGTACATATTTGTAATTTATTATACATAGTAATAACAATACGCCTTTTTGAATATTAACCACTGTAGATTAAATTTTAAACACATATATTCAAAATACAATAAATAACGCGGCTGATGATTGTAAATCGAAAATTAAAATTATACCGCGAATGTTTCTTTTAAAAATCGAAATTTATTTTCAAAGAGAAATAGCGACATTTCTAACTTTGAGGATGAGGTATGGAAAGGTGAAACATGAAGAGTAATGGAGAACGGAAAAATAAAAAGTGTCCAGGGGCGGGAATCGAACCCACACCCTTCTGCTTACCGGGCAGGTGCCTTGTCCACTCGGCTACCCTGGACGTATTTTTCCGTTCATAACTTATATTTAAAGTAACATTTAAAATACAATATATAACGCGGCTGATGATTGTAAATCGAAAATTAAAATTATACCGCGAATGTTTCTTTTAAAAATCGAAATTTATTTTCAAAGAGAAATAGCGACATTTCTAACATATATTCAAAATCTATAACACACACCAAGGTTTTACATGTGATATGTGGTTAAATATGAATACCAACACACATTGTTAAATATCCACATTAATTTTATTCGGCATAAAAAAATTTACACTAAAACATTCTTTATATGTGAATAGTATGAGTAGGAATAAAGAATATTGGAACATTAGATTATCTCATCTTGCAAAATTTAAATTCCTATAAAGAAATGACTGAGAATCTACGATTTGGTAATTCAACCAAAATTACTTCATCTGGATAAGGTAATCAATCAACAAAAATTGACTAATATAAAGAAAAGGAAAACATAAAGGTCCACACCCCTATTCACTGTATATATCTTAAGTAATCAAATTTACCAAAATTTTTTGATATCTGCCATGGCTTCACCATGTTTTTTTTTTTCTATTGACCTCTTTACGACAAAATCTAGATTGACTTACCTAGTATCTCGACTACATACCTCTCCTGATAAGAATTCGGTCTGTTCCCTCCGAAAGCTTGCCCCTTGACTCGTTGGAAGCTCGATCAAGACTAACTCTCGACTGCCGTCCCTTTTCTACCGCGCCCTCAATCTCAATCATTTCTTACAGAGTAATAAAACTTGAATATACAAAAATTCTCGGAATATTAAAAATAATAATATTATTAAATTTAAAAAAAAGAATTAAGAAATAAAATAATATTTTTATTATTTTTTATTTAAAGGAAAATTATGAAATAATAAATATACTTGCTCAACTTATGAGAAATCAATTTTGAATAAAATAAATATTAACGAAAATTTAAAATTTATCTTTCTTATTGAGAGATAATTTAGATTAACAATGAAATCAAATAAAATTTAAGATGCCTGCCCCTCTGAGAAATTTATATACTAATTTCTTCTTTAAGAAATCCAAAAAAATTACTAAATATGCCCCATCTATCAAAAATGTGATGTCACAAGTTATATACAAAATTAAAAGAAGGAAGAAAGGAAAGGAAAAAAGGAGGTGAAGAGATGGTTTGGTTTAACAAAGACGAATGCTCGAAGTCCTTTTCTGGTGTAGATCCTGTGCTGGACCTCTCTGCAATGTGTTCCAGGATCCTTGGGCAGGGCTCGTGTCATCTCCACCTTCTGGTGTAGATCCTGCGCTGGACCTCTTTGCAATGTGTTCCAGGATCCTTGGGCAGGGCTCGTGTCATCTCCACCTTCTGGTGTAGATCCTGCGCTGGACCTCTTTGCAATGTGTTCCAAGATCCTTGGGCAGGGCTCGTGTCATCTCCACCTTCTGGTGTAGATCCTGCGCTGGACCTCTTTGCAATGTGTTCCAGGATCCTTGGGCAGGGCTCGTATCATCTCCACCTTCTGGTGTAGATCCTGCGCTGGACCTCTCTGCAATGTGTTCCAGGATCCTTGGGCAGGGCTCGTGTCATCTCCACCTCCTGGTGTAGATCCTGCGCTGGACCTCCCTGCAATGTGTTCCAGGATCCTTGGGCAGGGCTCGAGTCATCTCCACCTTCTGGACACCAAACACTTCCGGCGAGCCACTGTATATATATATATGATGTAAATGTTTACATCTTTGTTGGGTCTTGTTTGGTGGAAAATCTGACCCAACAATTCCTCCCCTGCCAGAGTAAAACAAAATGTGTTTATTCCAATTTAGATCTGTTCTTACTCTATGAGAAATATGAAATTGGGAGAAATGCATTTTTTTTATGATACCAGTATGTAATCACCGACACTCAGGCAAAGGGGAAACAAACGGGCCATGGAACCTAGAACATGTTAGCTCATCGTAATATTGAGGGAAATCTCATCCTACCATTTAGTGGGCAAAGTACTAGCCCATCTTTCACTGTTTGTACGTCAGAGGGTCTTGACCCAGGTGTGAGGTGAGTCCACATGTTCCCAGCCATAGTCCCTATGGGTGGAGATGTGGGGTGGTCTAAGCACCGATTCTATACAAACAGATTCTTAGTACCTCCTAGGTAAACATAATTATTAAGGGCGCCAAGGAATTGTGCGTGTTAACATAGATATGTACAATTCCTAAAACATATCTTAAAAATTCTTTATTTAGCTATAGATAATGGGGTGCATGAAGTAATTTTATAATACAAAAGCAAAAGAATGATTATATAAGGTTATATAGGGCAAAAGAAATTAAAAGTGATATATAAGATTAAATAATAACAACAATATGGTAAATAACAGGGGAAAGACATATACCCAAAAAAAATGTATGAACATGATATATATACATAGAAGAGAAATAGCGTTGATATATAAGATATAAATGATAAACAAAAATATATATGCTGTGGTTAAATTTCTCATTCAGTATATTTGGCTGAAGATGGTAACAATGCTGCTACCGAAATGTCACACACCGCCTGCTTATTAGGACTTGGTCCCGTTATCTTGTGCCTATAATCTATAATCCAAATTGATTGTGCTTTACATATATATATATATAAATATACATGATAATAATAGGGAATGATATATGATATATGATAATAATGAGTATATATAATAATAATAAGCGCGTAGATAGGCACTGAGGGTCTAGGTCATTTCACTAGTATTTCAATTCTATATGTAATATCTAACAAAGGAAAAACTTGTTCTAACTAACTTGTCACTGGGAGTGTTTGTCTGGCGTGTTCCCCGCCTCTCTTAATTCAAAGGAAACATATAAGAGAGGAAATCCTGGTCGTCAGTACATTTCAAAACCAGATTACTTCCAAATTACCTTACCTGTGGTTGCAATCTCTCCTATCTTTGTTTTTAGCTGAACGTTGACTGCTAACCCCTATTATACATTGTTTAGCTTATCCATAGAATGTGTACTCATATTTTTGACCGATAAATCCACTTCAATAAAAATACTCAAACTAACCCTGAAAATGAATTATGATGAATAACAAACTAGATCTAACTCATATCTTGTGATATATCTTCCCACTTGAGTTCTTAATACCTCTCTGAAAAACCTTGACTCTATGTCCAAAAATAAAATGAAATCAACTCATTGCTCTAGGCCATTTTGTTGCTAAAAACAGAAATTGATACTCGATCTTCCCTAAAAAAAAATTCTTCTTTTTCAAATCTGGAACGCTATATTGGCTTGTTCTAGCAATCTGCTTCAAAAGTTCATTTAGGTGTCCTACTAATTTAAAAATTTATCTTATCTTATAATGAGTTACTCTCGTTAAAAAAAATTCTACTTACTAACTGATATTTAGACTTGAATTTGTTCTAACTAAACGTACGGTAGACTATAGTCTTTAATTAGGTGATTAACTTTTGCTAGCCTGGGGCGATATAAAACGCAAAGAATCTGGACAGTCCATCTGTCACTTTGCTAATTGGTACCTAAAATCTGTAGACGGAATCGCCTCGTCTAATCGTAACTTGTTTCTTACATGCTCAATTGTTAACCCTCATTAGAAAACCCCTTTAGACTTTGACTTAGAGACAAGGAATTATAGGGAATTCGATTTCTTTACCCACCACATGTTCCAAATCTGTCCATAGAGGATTGGTTCTGTAGGCGCCATCCCGACCAGAGAGCCACAGATAAACAGATTATAAACGCACAGAATATAGAATCCGAGCTCCCCAGTAGAAGGAATACCCGGAAGACGACGGTACTCTCTGTTATATGTGTTGTTCACTATTATGATTTTGTTTTAATAAAGGCTACTAAATTATTTTCATTGAATCCTCTCTTTCTTTTTCCCAGTAAGAAACGCCTACGGAAGCCAACAGAAATTCAGAAGTGGGATAGTCCTGAAGAAAATTGAAGATTCACTGGAATAATTTGGAAACGAGAAGGACGTGGCGCGGTGACCGATCAACGTAAGAGGAGTTGCATGGTATGTACGAAATTTAATTACCTATTCGTAAAAGTATTATTGCAAAATCATCTCGATAAAAAAGTATTTTAAAGTAAAGTGAAGTATTTTAAAGAAAGTATTTTAAAGTAAATTAGTATTTTAAAGAAAGTATTTTAAAGTAAAGTGAAGTATTTTAAAGAAAGTATTTTAAAGTAAATTAGTATTTTAAAGAAAGTATTTTAAAGTAAAGTGAAGTATTTTAAAGAAAGTATTTTAAAGTAAAGTGAAGTATTTTAAAGAAAGTATTTTAAAGTAAATTAGTATTTTAAAGAAAGTATTTTAAAGTAAAGTGAAGTATTTTAAAGAAAGTATTTTAAAGTAAAGTGAAGTATTTTAAAGAAAGTATTTTAAAGTAAAGTACAGTATTCTAAAGAAAGTATTTCAAAGTAAGGTAAAGTATTCTAAAGAAAGTATTTTTAAAGTAAATTGAAGAAACAAATAAAAAGTATTATCGCAAAGTATCGCGGTAAAAAGAAAAAAAAAGTATTGTCTCAAAATTACCAAAGAAAAGTTGATTTCGTTTAAAGAAATAATTGAAACAGTACGTATCTGGTTTAGTCAGTTTTATTTGTTTATTTTAAAAATTTTTGCCTTGTTTATTTTTCCTTTTGAAAAACATGACTTATTTAGCGAAAGTAAGGAAATGCGATTTGAGCAAGTTGGCGTATGAACTCGGCGAGGTAGTACCGCCAGAGAGCAGGATCGTCGACTTAAAACACCTTATTTTGAATAGCCAATCTTACGAAGAAGAATTCACAAAGCAACTGTTGGAGACTCTGATCAAGGATCGGGAACGAATCGAGGAGCGGGAACGAATCGAGGATCGGGAACGAATCGAACGGGAACGAAAAGAACAAATGGTAATGGAATTCGAGCTTGAGAAGCTGCGCATCCAGACTACACGCGGAAACAATGATACGTCTCGAAGTACCAGCAATGACGCACATTACGAGATACATAAACTGATGCCCAAGTACGAGTCGAAGGACAATGATTTGAGTTTTTACCTAATTCTTTTCGAAAGACAGGCAAAGCGACTAGGATTGGATGAAGACCAATGGGCGTTCAGCCTCCTAGGATTGCTACCTTACGAAATGACTCAATTAATCGCTCGGGAGACAGAAGAACAAAGCGGCGATTATAGGTTCGTGAAAAGGTTGCTCCTAAAACGGTACAAGTTGAGCCCCGAACAATTCAGACAAAAATTTGAGAAGCACGAGAGATCTCAAAAGGGTTCCTGGAGAGACTTCGCTTTCGAATTGCGAGGATATTTCAACGAATGGATCGAAGGAATGAACGTGGAAAATTTCGACGCCCTAAAGGATTTGTCCGTCACTAACCAGCTAAAGAAAAAAGTTCCAAATGTGCTGCGTAATCATCTCATTGACGATTGGACCAAGTTAAACAACCCAGATGAGTTGGCGGATAAACTGGACGAGTACGAAAATGTTCGCACCGAGATGGGACCTCCGCATTGGAATGCGAAACACCTCATACCACCGTCGTTTCAGCAGAAATCTGCGAGATTCCCCAACCAAAGCGAAGTTAAAGAGACTAAACAAGGAACGAATGTTTCGGGTCAAGACGCTGCAAGGAACGAAATCAGTGAAACGTACCCTAACACCTTGAGGAGAATGGTCAACCGTACGATCAGAAACGACAAGGGAGAACCGAAGTGCTTCAACTGCAATCAGTTTGGACACATTGCCAGAGACTGCCCAGCACCCAGGACTACGTTGACATGCCGAGGATGCGGTCAAACGGGACACAAGGAAAGGAATTGCACAAGACCCAAAGAAGGACTAAAAGTAGCCAACCTGGAAGTCGAAGGACTGGAGACTGTCCCGCCAGATGTATATTTGAAGGATGTCAAGATCGACAACAAGGAAACCGTGAAGGCAATGATAGACACCGGGAGCAGCAGTTGTCTAATGAGAGAATCGGTCGCAAGGAGGATCAGCGTCGACATCGAACCAGACTCGACTAGTCTGTACGGCATCGGTAACCAGACTGCACCAGCTGCCAGGACCGTTGGGAAGACGACAGTCGACCTGGAGATTGATGGCATCGTCGGAAGGGAAATCACTGTATTCATTGTCAACGATGATGCCCAACCCTATGACCTATTAATTGGAAGAACATGGACAGATCTGCCCTACGTATCCTTCGCCAGAATTGGTAAAAACTTGCATATTGGCTATTCATCCGAATTTCCGTTTGCTAATCTGCAAGAAGAAATCAAGTCGCGTCGCATCGAACTGAGAGCAACCGAAACTGTTCAGTTGGAGAGCGACTCCATTAACTTTACAAGTGCAATCACAGACGAGGTAAAGGACGGATATGTATTGTTCACAGGAGTAGATGACGCCTGTGTCGATTCCCTATTGGAAGTGGTCGATGGAAAGACGACCGTACCCATCATCTCAGCTGGCAAGGGCAAGTTGAGAGTAAGGAAGAACCAATGTGTAGGGCGAGTTGAACTACTGAACCTTGATGATATTGTTGTTAACCTGGACGTCGCAGAGGATTCGTTTCAGACTAAAAATGAAGAGAAGAGGGAAGGACAAGACCAAATGAAACGTAAGCGCCCCATACTGCCTGAGGACATCAACGTCAATCATTCTCTGACTTCGAAAGAGAGACAAGAAATCCTAGATGTAGTAAACGAGTATAGAGACTGTTTCGCTCTTGGCATGGAGGAATTAGGGTGCACCGATGTCACCAAGATGGACATTAAGGAGGTTGATGGAAGCAAGCCAGTCTGTCTGAGACCGTATAAGACGACTGCAAGTGAACGCGAAGCAATCAGGGAGATTGTCAGAGAGTGGAAGGACAATGGAATAGTCACGGAAACAAGATCACCCTACGCTAGTCCCGTCCTACTTGTGAGGAAGAAAACTGGAGATCATCGTCTGGTGGTAGATTATAGGAGACTCAACATTCAAACAGTTAAGGACAAGTTCCCATTACCAAGGATAGACGACCTTCTGGAAGGCCTAAGGAATGCGAAATTCTTCACCACTCTGGATCTGGCGCATGGATATCTGCAGATACCACTGACCGATAAGGCAAAATTAAAGACAGCATTCATCACCCCAGATGATACAGGTCAATTCGAAAGGATGATTTTTGGACTCGCCAACGCACCAGCTGAATTCCAAAGACTGATGCACACTGTCCTAGGTCCGCTGCTGAACAAGAAGGCATTCTGCTATCTCGACGACGTGATTATCCCGGCAAAGGATTGGCGGGAGATGATCGAAAGGTTGAGGGAAGTCCTCGAAAGAATAAGATCAGCGAAGTTGACACTGAAACCCTCCAAATGTGAGTTCGGAAGGAGGGAAGTTGAGTTCTTAGGGTATGTCATCAGTACAGGCGGACTTAAGCCAGGCCCAAGAAAGATCAAGGCGATAGAAGAATTTCCAGAACCCAAGAATGTCCACGACATACGACGCTTTCTGGGACTGACGAACTTCTTCAGACGATTTGTAAAGGACTTCGCGAGGAAAGCAGAACCGCAAAGCAGACTTATGAAGAAAGGTTCACAATTTGAATGGAAGAAAGAACAGCGAAGGTCATTTGGAGGACTACGAAAGGATCTGGTCGAATATCCGGTACTAGCTCATTACAACCCTGAACTCAAGACAGAAGTACATTGCGATGCGAGTGCTGAGGGATTAGCAGGAATGGTGCTACAGATGGACGAAGACGGCAAATGGCGCTTGGTCTACTGTGTGAGCAAGAAGACAACAGAGGCCGAGAAGATGTACCACTCAAGCAAATTGGAGCTGATGGCGATAGTGTGGACCTTGGATCGACTACGTCAGTTCCTCGTAGGAATCAAGTTTACAGTGGTTACAGATTGCCAAGCACTGGTCTACATGAACGCGAAGAAGACTACAAATCCTCAGATAGCGCGATGGTACAATCTGATTCAGGAATACGATTTCGAAATTCGACATAAACCAGGGGAGAAGATGGCCCACGTAGACGGAATGAGTAGAGCTCCAGTCGACGACCCTAGAGACACGATGGAGGAAATCGTGGAGAAAAACCTTGAAGTGTGCCTCACAATCACACTGGAAGAACAAATCTTGATGATTCAGCATTCCGACCCTGAATTGAGAGACCTGATCCAGATCTTTCGAAAGGACCCGTGTGATAGGACAGTAGGAGAACAAAATAGAATTAACGATTCAGCTACAGAAGAAAGTCCGGACGAGGAGCCAGAAGTAGAAGATACCCCCCGACGCAACCCACGACGTTCCTGCAACGCAAGGTTCAATCGAGGACGATTGAAATCCAGGAATGGCCGAATGTAGGCGCCATCCCGACCAGAGAGCCACAGATAAACAGATTATAAACGCACAGAATATAGAATCCGAGCTCCCCAGTAGAAGGAATACCCGGAAGACGACGGTACTCTCTGTTATATGTGTTGTTCACTATTATGATTTTGTTTTAATAAAGGCTACTAAATTATTTTCATTGAATTCTCTCTTTCTTTTTCCCAGTAAGAAACGCCTACGGAAGCCAACAGTTCCAGGCTGCGCAATATATAGAAGAGCCTTCAACGTGCCGAATCTTCCCAACCTCCCGACTGAATCACCCTCATCTCAGCCACGCTTAACGCGTCGTAAACTATGATGTCAGATCGGTTATCCGAGGTTTGTCGCTGTACACTTAGTTTGCGACGTCGGCAACTAAATCCCCCCACCTAGCACAAAGTTCGCCTGATACCTCTCCGTTCCCTCTACTGAGGAGGGGATTTGTAGGCTTTTAGTCTGACCGTGACCTCCCACAATCCCCCAGTCTGAGAATCGAGACATGGTCATTATCTACGACTCTTAAAATTCAAGTTGATATAATGAAAAAGAGTACTTGAATACTCCAATAAAAGAAATCATACTCATACTCCTTTAAAAGGAGACCTAACAAAATGGAGCGAAAACCTTTCTATCAATAGAGTTGTACAGTCCTGTGAGGCTATCGATCCTAACAAATAAAGAAATCAAAATTGAAAATTGAACCTATTAGTTCCCTAACCCTATTCTAAAGTAATTTTGGTCTAACAGTATAATTGACTGTAGCTTTCTCACATTCATTTCGCATTCCCATTCATACAATTCATTCATAGCGAGCAATCATACTAAAGCTAAATTCTATTATATAAGCCAAAATACCTCAATAATCAAAGTTAACATTACCCTAACAATTGCTAATCTCCAGGACTAATGTGAAATCAAATAAAGTTATCTAATTAAAACAAAGTGGGGACTAAAGCCCTATTAACTTAAATAATTGCCTCATACAAACTCTATATAAATTATCTATTTAAATAGATAAATAAACCAAACTATGTTGATTGTCAACAATCAAATCTGAAATCTAACCTAACATTTTAACTGTGTGTCTAACAGTTTGAAAAATCTTCTTATCTTGACACTTGGTGTCTAAACAAACGAATCATCCAACTAGCACTTAAATGGAGCGAACTGAACTTCAAGCATTTACCTCATGGCCAATCATGATAGACCTACAAGCGTTCTGCCAACCCTACTTCCCATATAAGATCTTTGGCATTCTTCTTTCCCTGCTATTCAGTCAAACCCCTCCTTTGAAATCATGGGCTTTCAATACCCAAACTGCTCTGGAGTTCAACAACAGAGGTCACTTGTTATCTTATCATATCAATTCTTAGACCGCAACTTGCTATTAATACAGAATAGCCTCTTCAATAAAAAAAAACTGAAAACTCCTTACAATGAACATTTAACACAAACACAAGGTTGTAGCTTTAAAAAAAACTGAAATTCTTTAAAACCACAGTCTAGGGCCTTTAACTCACGTTCTAACACTTCATACTATGATCAAAATTTAACTAAACTCTAGTACACATTCTATAGGTTTAATCATTGGCAACCTGGACACGATCTGCACTCAGTGGGCTTCTTGACCCTGGTCGAACGGCGTATTTCAGGGCCGCCAACATTGCCACCAATTGCCCTATTCACTACTTCTAGCAGGTGTCTCAAGATTGTCGTCTCATGTGGTTCCTCTGGTACTATAGTTGGACGAAATTGTAGCATAAAAATAAGAAAAAAAAAGAAAACTAAAATTTTCCTAAATCATATCCTGACAAGGTTGTGAAAGCTCTTCAAAACGACGTATTACATTAAAACAAGGTTGAGACAACTCTTAAAATGACACACTACATTAAAACAGGTTGTGAAGACTCTTTACAACTATGTACCACACTAAAACGAGGTTGTGACAATTCTACACTAGGAGAAGACGAAAACCCAAGATATCATCCATGTAGTGAGCATGAAGCCCTACCACGACCCCGAAGTACAAGAACAGATTGCCCATGGTCATGTGACCGACTAGTAAACAGCGGGACGCTGTTTCTCTTGTGGAGGGAGTGATGTCAGGAGGACAGAGTTTCCTGGTATTCCCTCTTATCTGGACCGACCGGTCGGGGTAAACAGTGGCGTCACGTGGAAGGAGGAAATATCTGAGTTCCCCCCTCTTGCTCCAACTGCTGGGTCGATTTGGCTCATGTAAATAGTAACGCTTATTTTATATCTAAAATCTCTCATATAACTCATTAAATAAAACGGTGTAAAAACGGTGTACTATACAAGGATAAGGTTGTGACAATTTTTTCTAAATGACACACTAACATTAAAACAAATTGTGAAAACCTTTAAAGATGACAACAAACACTACAACAAGGTTGTGAGACGATATACTGCACAAAGACAAGGTTGAGACAAATAACATACTAACACTGAAACAGGGTGTTAAAACTCCTTTCAACGGTCACTTAACACTAGAACACACGTTATAGTTTAAAATAAAAAGAAAAACTGCAAACTATTTAAAGTTCACCATAACGCTAAGACAAAATTGTTAACATAAAAATAAAATAGGAAAAACTGGAAATTCTTTAAGGTTCATCATCACACTAGGATAAGATGTAGCTTAAAATAAAAACTAAAAACACTTTAAATCACTTCTTATCATTAAGAACAAAGTGTTGTTTAAAAAAAATCAATTGAGTAACCCTTCAAAATCATATACCAACAATAAACAAATACACTGGATATATATATATATGAAAAAACGAAAGAAAAAAATAAAAGATAAAAAGATCAGGTATTGAAATCAATATTAAATATGGCATATCCTGACCAGGAGCACAAGTGCTTTACAGAAGGCAGAGCGCCATCTGGTGGAACAGAAATCAACTAATCATTGATTTAGCCTGTTCCCTGATATTTGGCCAACCCAATTTCTTGATAAATCATGGCTTTTCTTGATTTATCAAGAAATTGGGTTGGCCAAATATCAGGGAACAGGCTAAATCAATGATTAGTTGATTTCTGTTCCACCAGATGGCGCTCTGCCTTCTGTAAAGCACTTGTGCTCCTGGTCAGGATATGCCATATTTAATAATATATATATATATATATATATATATACTGGACTTATTCATATAGCTTAGTACATACAGTTAGTGAAATTTAGGGAAAACTAGCCCGTACTAACTCTCAGTACATGTTTTGTACTATTTACAACTATTCTTTAACGTTGAGCGCACCTTCTCCTATCAATCTTTATCTTCTATTTACAAACTCTATCACTTTCCTCGATTCTTTCTCTTTCAACACTTTCTCTCTGTCGAATTTCGACATGCTTCTTTCTGTCTCTTTCTCATCACCTTTCAACGCTTTCTCACTCTTTCAACATCTTTCATCATCCTCAACACCTTTCAACTTACTTCCATCGCATCTCTATTTATCGCTTTCAACACTCTTCCACATATTTCTTGCATCTCTCTTCCGTCTCTTACACTTTCCAACACTTTACAACATATTTCTTCACGCCACTCAATACCTTTCAACATCTCTTTCAACGCTTCTCCTACACTTTACAACACTTCTCAACATATCTCGTCGCTTTTTTATCACTCCTCTCGCCTCTCCCTTCCATCGCTTTCAACACATTTCACCGCCTCTTCATCGCCTTTAACACACTTCCACGCCTTTTCATCCCTCTGAGTCTCCCTGAAACCCGTCATCGGGAATTGGATCCCGATCTATTATCATTCTTCATTTTGAACTACTCTAGTATACTATCCCTCCCCTGCCAGCTCTATACTAAAGTCTGACATTCGTTCAGGGCGAGAGCTACCGAAAAAAATCACGAGGAGAATTCCTGAAAACTCGTTTCCACCCCTTTAATCTCCCCTTCGAGGAGATAATCTCTTTCTGGGTGTATTGAAACTAACTAGCTATGATAGCCTACTGATAGAGGCGCTGTTCTCACTGCCTTTACTGTATATCAGAATGAACTATTAATTATTACTAGTGTAATATTATTCCGACAGCCTATGACCTTTAAGCCTTTATACCTCCAATACACTCGGCGAGGTAGTCACCCTGTTAGAAAAAAAATCTATAATGCCATAGATCAGTTAGAGAGAGAACATAACAAAATTGTGCGAATAGTTTACTTCAACTACTACTTGTAAGCCTATTAAACTCGTTCTCTTTGGGTTGGCTCGCTCATTAGTCTTCGATTTTCGTTCAATAGTCATATTGAGTTCACATAGATGCTAGGCGTAAACTGCATCAAAATAGTGTAGTTTTCTAATTTTTCGAATTATATGACAGTTAAAAAGAAAAGAAAAAAATCTGGAAATATCTCGCACCGGCTACTATTGAAAAAAAAATGAATGGGGTACAGCTCCGATTTTACAGGATACCTCATGGCTCATAGAATTGAATCGCTCATTTCTCTCTAAAATATTCACACAGGGTATGGAGGTTTCCAGCGGTTCTATAGCTATTGGTCTACTAAATTAATGGCAGGAATTGAAGTTAGTTTAAAGGCTTATGTGCTGTTTTGTCATGCGTCTTTATGTCAACTGCAAAGGGAAGTGTCGCCTCAAAGGACTTAACTCTGGGACCAACACCCGCTGCACATTTCAGGAAGAAGTGGCTGTCCATACAATAGCAAGATATCATTTTGCTGCCAATGTACTATGTTGAGCATTTCTCATGTCGTCATTTTGTCGATCCCCAATCCTCTAGGGTGTTTCTTTAATCATTTCTTGATGTCATTTAATGCTTCATGCGATCCTGCCCGGCATTCAATAAGTAATATTTGATCGTACCACCTCCAGGAGACCATCCCATTGCGGCCGAATCATTTTCACCCAACTTATAACGCCGTCCATATCGCGTAATTGAAATTAGTATAAAGCTCAAAGAATTAGATCTTAATTTCTTAATTCTTCACTAATTTCAGTTGGCTCAACGTAAATCTTCTCAAATATATCTTGGTACACTGGTGTGACATGTTACACTTCTCCTAGTTCTTTGCAAGCTCGATTAATCCCAATGAAAGCCAGTTCAGGCGTCAATCCCGTGCTAAACTCGTCATGCATGACTTCAAATTTGAAAATTATTAGACTGAATATTTGCAGTGGCATCTGCTTCCACTGAAAGTACTTAAAACATAAGACTGCCTCTTATCTCTTGTTTAAATAGCTGCTTTTATCACAAATATGCCTGTGTAAACATTAACCATGACCTTACCAATTCTTGAAATTCCGCCTATCGAATATCCTGAGAATCAAAGTTCTTCTTGTCTACAGCGAACTAACACAATAATTGTTCCCTAGAGTTATCTGCGTCGAGTGGTCAGTCTGTACTACTAATCCTCCACTCTAACTCCAGGATTTTTTTATCTACTCAAGCAGTTCAAATTTTTTTTCAAGACAGTTGTCCAAATCCCCAAAGATAATTTGCTAAATTTCGACAAATATTGGAATTCTCATTAAACAGAATAACTACACCTCTCTGACACAGAAAATATCCAGCATCAAGATATAGCGTACTGTCCATTTTCTTTATTTTATGACGGTGTTAAGTTATAACTAAAGAAACAGGCTAAACATATGACTGGCTTAAATTTCATGTAATCTCATCATGCCTTCTGCTGACAAATATTTACTGTAATTTAATACTATCGAGATGTTTTTGTTCGTCCTCATCCAAGGAAAAATGTTTCAGAAGAAAAGAATCTTTGAAATTTTACCTAAGTTATTTTTGTGAAAGAAAAAAAATTGCACGTTTATAACACTTCAAGGTGACCTCATGCCAGTGTGTATATAGGATATTTAGGATCATATATAGTTGGAGATAACATGTACTGGAAATCGGCCGCCGGGCGCGTCACTTGACCGCCATCTTAGAATTTCGCTGTGATTGTATTTCGACATGTAAGCATCTATAGTAAATTATACCATATCGAAAAGAAAATATGATCCTATTCAACGTTTCAAAGAAGCAAGCTAAACTATACGCTTGTCTAAAATGTCGGGGTTAAGTTTCAAAAGGAAAATGCATATTCATATAAAGTTAACAAAATAAAAAAAATCAAAATACTGCGCATGACAATGCACACTAGATAAGAGGATGAATGTTTTAAATTAATATATTGAAGACGTTAAATACCATAATTGAAGACATTTATAAATTAAACAAATCGCATGATAATGCACATTAGATAAGAGAATAAATGCCTTAAATTATTATATAGATGACGTTAAATATCATAAAGATATATACATACATATATATCAAAGAGAACAAAGAGGGCACAATCTGGCAAACCAAAAAAATTACCTTCAGATCTATCGAGCGGAAATTTTGTTGGATAAAGTATTTGAAATAAATCGTTAAGCCTTGGTTTACAAGTTACAAGTCATATTGAACTTACAGTGAGAAAAAAAAATAATGGTGAAGAACTAAAAGGAGATGGAATATTTCAAGCGTGAAGCCTTAAATACAGAAAATATAACTGAAGACCTTAATAAAATTAAACAAATCCATAGGCACCTATGTGCATATATGGACATAGAAATAAAATAAACCATCACTCTATAGAATAAAATATGTACGCGTCCATCGACCGCCATTTTGATATCGTGGTTGTATTGTCGCACGACTATTTATATTGTGGCGAAGAAATATTTTAAAGATGATTTAACAAATACAGATTAATATATATTTTTATAATCTGTAGACTATATTTTCATTGGATAATATTAAATTAAATAATAAAATATTTCTTTGTCACATAGCCTCCTCCTATAGAGAGCATCGACCCGATGCTCAGCAGGAGACTTACGTCGTCAGTCTTAAGAACTAGTACTATGGCCAGGGATATTTTCAGTGGACTGCGGTGGATGTCTTCTTTCAGTTGAGATATCTTCTTCATGAGGGCTTGGTAGGTCTATGTTTACGTCAATGTAGTTTTTATTTCCACTGTGGTCGGCAAGGGAGGATTTTATAAATTTGCGGCCTTACCTCCCATATGGTCTATCATCTAGTTTTAATGGCGGGGCGTCCAGCTAGATCTTCTAGCAGGTGAGATATGTTGTCTGTTTCGACAGGGGTATGAGGTAGGGCTTCGGTAGCGAGTGAAATTTTTCCTCGATGATTCGTCATTGGGGTCCTGAGATTCGGCTCGAAAGTTGTAGAATACCATTGCGTCTTGCTTTCTTTGGAAATATTCTTTTCTCCTTTCCTCATTGTGTCTCTTCCTGTCACGGCAATAGCGGACGACGTGACCTGGGCGTCCGCAGTAGAAACAGATTGGCCTTCCCTCAGTTGTCCGCCATTCATTGGTGTCGCGTCTTCTTCCTTGTTTCTGATATTGATATGTAGGATGGGGATTTCTAGGTTGAGCCTCAAATTTAGGATTTGATACCGGCCTGGGTGCTTGAGGGGGACTTATTGTAGGTTCTGATATAGGCGCCAAGGTCTTTACGATCTCTTCCCTTACTAAATCTTCATTGGCAGCGATTTTAGGCTCCTCTTGAGGAGAGTCCAATGCTTGCTGTATCTCTTCGCGGACAATTTTTCGGATCAGCGATGACAGATCTTCTCCGTCATCCTGGTCACAGAGAGAGGCTACATTTGGTAGGCGCTTGTACTTGGTTGGGGTAACTCGCCTACAACGGAGCGCTTCGACACGGCGACATTCTGTAATGAATTGCTCGGTGCTCTGTACATCCCTCGGTAGGAGTGCTTGATAAAGCTCCTCTGCTATCCCCTTCATGAGGTGGGAGATTTTATCTTCTACGCTCATTTGAGGATCAACCTCTTTGCACAAGCACAGGACATCCTGGATGTAAAATTCGGTACTTTCACCTTTTGATTGTGCCCGTGTTTTAAGTTTCTTCTCCGCTTGCAATTTTGAATTTTCTTTTTTTCCGAACACATTCTCTAATTGAGATGTGAATTCCTTCCAAGTCTGGATGCTTTCTTCGTTGTTCTCAAACCATTTGAGAGCAGTTCCAGACAGATAAAAATAAACTTTAGTAAGACAAAGGGTTTCGTCCCAATGATTGTACTTTGCCACACGTGCATACCCTTTTAACCATTTTTGGAGATCTTCACGATCCTCCCCGGAGAAAATGGAAGGGTTCCTTGGCAGATGTTGAACAACGTAGTTGCTTACCTGAGTACCTTCCTTCTTTGCATTCATAGAAGTTTCTTCTGGTTCAACAGAATCAATTTTTCTTTTATTTCTTAATGGGTATCGGTCCAGTCTCTCCACCAGTTGTAGCGTAGAAATCAAGCCTTGAAATATCCTAAGATGTAAAAGTATTTATTGATGACGTCACAGCGACGAGTCGACAATTATTAACAGGTCAGCCCCAAAAACTATATACAGCCAGAGAATCTTAAGCAAGTGTAAGCAAAGAAATATTTTAAGATGATTTCACAAAACAGATTGATATATATTTTTATAATCTGTTGAATATATTTTCATTGAATAATATTAAATTAAATAATAAAATATTTCTTCGCCACAATATTAAATACTATATAACAAACTAACATGGGGTATCACGACGCATGAAATGCCAAAAAAAAGGAAAATATTTGTAATAAAAAAAAAAAACGTTGCAATAATCCAAAATATATATAATTACAAATTATACTGATTATGTAGAGGCCACTTCTGGGGCCTCTACAAAGTCACCCACAGAATCAATGAAAAGCTGGTGGACAGTGAAGTGGACGTCGAGAATTCTTCTCTGTAAAAACCAGCCCATCTCTTCACCTCCCTTTTTATTTCTAGTTTTTTTTTTAAATAACTTATAGTACCATAATAAAATTTCCTTTTATTTTAAATAAGCAGTTATTTTGGGTTTTCTTTTTAATTAATATTTTAAAATTAATATTTCGAAAGATAATTTTTTATTATAATTTTATTTTTTTTTATTTTTTTAAATTTCTTTCTTATCACAGAGGGTGAATAGATAAAGATTTATTTTTAATTTTTTAAATTTTTTTTTTGGTCACCCTGGGAGGAAAAAGTTAGTGGCAAGCAAGTTTTTGGGGGGAGCTAGTCAGTCTTAGGTAAGATAGTAGAGGGAAGCTCGTTAAAATGTAGTTCTAAAAGATTTTGGGGAGGGGTTTCCAGCCTTCCAACTGAAGCACTAAAGTTAAGTATTTTCTTTTAATAATGATTTTTTTTAAACAGGTATATATATGTAAACTTTCCCACTCAATCCTCATTGCCCGTTTCATTTATCTTATTCTTATCTTTGTATGACTGATCTAATAAATAAATAAATATATTGTTATCTTAATCAAAAAATTTTTATTTGTCTGTCATTCTTTCTTCCTTTTTTTTAACCCCAGTGCGTGCAGGATACACGCAAACTATGTATTTTTTTATAGCAGGATGTGTTATTTTTGTGAACTCCCTGAGAATGAAAGAGGCTCATGGATTTCGGGACGATAATAGCGTCAGAAAATCCGCTCATCAATGACGCCTTCAACGTGGTGCCGATCAGTTCCATTATGGCCACGAAAGGTTCACGGTAAAATAGCGCCCTGCTGCTTGAAACATGTAACATGTAAAATCCTGTCTAAAGCATAAAACTAATAGATAAATGTGTGCAAGTTGGAGGCTACGGAAAATCCAGTAAAGAATGGGAAAGTCCACGAGGCGGCCAACCACGTGGAGAACGGATCCCGCCATTTTCTTTTTTAAGGTAAGATTTGATACATTTGTGGTGGTGCCTCTTTTTTTTTTTTAATATTAGATAAACGAGCCATATTTTTTTTAATTAAGCCAAATAATATGCTAGAAGGCCGCAGTTGTCCACTTACATTTTAGTTTTAAAATTTACAGTAATGCCAAATTTATATTTAAAACTATTTGTACTATGTGTAAAAAGATTTTCGCATAAAAATAGAACGTCGTTTTTAGCCTATTGTGTAACATCATATTATATTTTTTAAAATTAACACAATTGAACATTGGAAATCATTGGGATTAGGCGTTCGACGTCAAATTTTACATATAGCAATTATAAGTAGTGGCTTAAAAATATGTACAGTCAGCACTTTTGCCTCTAAATGTACATCCTGCAGAATCTATTAAACTTGATGTATTGGTCTTTATTGCAAGCAGCTTATTTGTATCGGTCAGGTAAAGTTGGTTTTCTTCCCTTGGATCAGAAGTTAATGGACATTTTATCAGAAGGTGTTCAGGGGTTTGTTGTTAGTTTCCACAAGTGCATGCAAGTGAACCAATTTTGCCAATTCTAAACAAATATGTGTCGAGGTCACCATGTGTCCAGCATAAAAATTTTGAACGTTATAGAAGTTGGGTTATAACTTAAAACACTGCATCATTCTGTAATCTATCTTTTAAATCATATATTGTCAACACCAGTAATTTTTTTTAGCAAGGTACACCAGTTTAGAGTATTTGAAATCTCAATTTTTTTTGTTTTTATTAGTTAACAATCTTAAAAATTCCGTTATACTAGCTGGTAGATAGAAAATTACAAGGAAATTTTTAGCGGGAAAATGCAAAGAATCTGAGAAACCATGGGAAAGCAAATAAAGATATCAATCAATGTCAAATTCTAGACTTCCTCCCCCGCAAGTTTGATTGACAAGTCGGCGAGACACTAAGGGTTTCAAGAGAACCGCTTTTCCCGCCTACAAGGAAATTTTTAACAAAGACAGTCTAGACCAAGCGTTTGGTGGGAAAGGTATGTTTTTTGAAAGGTTTAGCCTTTAGGCTTGGCACTATGCCTGCCACATATTTCTTCCATTTCTTTTATTTATCTATTCATTTTAATTTAGTATAATATTCTAATAATATGCCAAATATATTTAAAAACAATTTTTGTAAAAGTCATTGGGACAAGATAATATTTATGGATGCCAGTATGGCCAATTTTATGGTAAAAAGCCATCGCAACGCAATTCTCTTGTGTAAAATGTTTTATTACCATTTAGATTACAGTTATGTATAATAATTTATTTTCTCCATTATTTATTTTAATTTTCTTTAGTTTTTTTTTTGGTTACTTTAATTTATGCGATAAATATGTTTGTTCAATTTTAGTTCTAGATAAAAACGTGTTCCAATTTTTTATTTTTAACAGTGTAGATGATCTCTTAAACTGGTCTTGTATTTTTTTATCTTTTTATGCATGGGAATCTTAAACTGGTATTGTAATTTTCCTTCATTGTCAAGCATAGTAGCGAGTACGCAAAATAGTGTTTTATGATCCAGTAGAATGTTATATTCTTATTTGTAACTCTTCGTGGAGGGAAATGCGTGACAACAGTATAGCGTTTATTGACAGAAAAACTGTTACGCAAACTTTGACTTTAATCATCATAGATGCTGACGTCACTACGATGACGCCACTACTTCCAACTTCTACCTTCAACCTTGCTGATGTTTACCGCTAACTTGTTTTAACAATTGTAAATGGAACAAGTCGTTCCTTGAATAAATATATATTTGTTTTTATCTAAAGGGATGTCCTCGTAACTACAACATACGTGAGTACAAAGAAATCAACCAGAAATCCTCAAAAAGAATAACCGTATTTTGCTAAGCCTATATCAATTTGGTAGCTGAGCGTTGTTTGGGCGCGCGAATTGGACTAACCGCCAATTGATCCATTTAAATCAAAAAGAAATTAAATAATTGGACTAACCGCCAATTTAGAAATAAAAAGTTGAATGAAAATGGATACATATAACTTAGCAAAAATCGAACAGTTAACAGAAAACAACTATACCACGTGGTCCATGAAAATGGAAGCAATTCTAGATTCAAAAGATCTCTTCGAGGACGTAATTGTTAATGACGAGCCAGACTTTACAAAAAATAAACTAGAATATGATATTTGGAAGAAAAAGAATCGGGAAGCATACAGCCTAATAATATTGTCACTTTCGGATGACTTAACAATCATCTTTCGAGGCGATAAAAGAGCCAAAAGAATTTGGTACGACATAAAGAAAAGGTTTGAAGGATCTCTAGAAAATAAAAGGATAGACCTAATGTTGGATCTAGCCAGACTAAATTTGAACCCAAATGAAAATGTCAACATGTATATTGTACGAGCACAGAAACTGGCACAAGAGATCACCCAGCTAGGAAAGACTGTAACAGAAAGAGAACTTGTACGATACATTGTTGAAGGACTCACACCTAACTTTGACACGATCGCAGCAGCACTGTCAATAAACAGAGAAATCTCCTTACCAGACTTGAGACAAACTCTACTGGATTTCGAGAAGAAAAGACAGGACAGAAGCAAAAATCCTGAAAATGCTTTCAGATCATCAGGCAACCAATTCAAAGAAAAATCATGCTTCATTTGCAAAAGAAAAGGACATTTCAAGAAAGACTGTTGGTTCAACCCTGACAACAAAGGAAATCAAAAGAATACAACAAACAAAAATAACATGGCCAGTACAAGGAACTACCATAAAGGACCAAAACAAAACAAAGACACAGCCAGATCAGCAATCCAAGAACGAACGGAGGAACCATCCCAACGAAGAGACTCCACTTCAGAATACGCACTACATGTAATCACAAGGGAGGAACGCCCGACAACTCAGGACGTGTGGATAATTGATTCTGCGTGCACAAGCCACATGACTTTCCATGGCGAATGGATCGAGCACAAGACGGAAGAGAGAAGAAGCATACAAGTAGCGGAAGAAGGGAGACACATCGAATCTGCCTCATCAGGATTAATCCAAGCTACTGTACAAGGTAAGGACAAACTTAACAACGCTGTAACCCTGCATAATGTCCTCCATGTACCACACCTGAAAGGAAATCTAATGTCCATTCCAAGCGTAGTAAGAAGAGGGAACTCTGTTCTTTTGAACTCTGAAGGAGCATACATATACTCTTCTGATGACAAGCTAATAGGAACAGGAAACTTTGATGGTAACATGTACACATTGAACCTATCACGTTTATCTGAAGCAACTCATGTTCCAAGTGAACATTGTTTGATTTCAAAGGACAATTCTAGGACTGCATGGCACAGAAGGTTAGGGCATCCTAGTGACAACAAACTAGACCTGATTTTGAAGAACAATCTTCTAAAAGGCTTGAACTCTATAAATGGTACCCTTGATCAATGTGATGCTTGCTCCTTGGGAAAAATGACCAAAGTACCCTATGTTCACACAGATGTCATTCAGGAAAGCTACCCCTTTGAAGCCATTTATGTCGATCTCTGTGGTCCAATGAGAATAAACTCCTTGGGCGGAAGTAAATATTTCTTGACCATCGTAGATGGATTTTCTAGGAGAATATTTGTAGAATTTCTCAAAGATAAACTTTCAGCAGCAGAAGTTTTGAAGAAGTTTATTGTAAAGAGAGAAAACGAGCTAAACTCAAAACTAAAACGACTTAGAACAGATAACGGAACAGAATTTATCAATAAAAACCTTGAAACCTTCATAGAATCCAAAGGAATTAAACATGAACTAACTACACCGTACACCCCAAGAAGCAATGGGAGAGTTGAAAGAGCTAACAGAACACTATTAGACAAAGGCCGAACACTTCTGGCAGACTCCCAATTACCCCTACACTTCTGGGCAGAAGCTGTGAATACAGCTGCATATCTGTACAATCTAACTCCCACAACCAATGACCCAGACACTACCCCTATGGAAAAATGGAAAGGTAAAAAGCCATCCGTCTCTCACATCATGAGATTTGGTTGTGAAGTCTTCTATAAACTCGAGAATCATCAAAGACACAAACTAGAAGCTAAATCTAAGAGAGGAATATTTGTAGGCTATTCAAGATGCAGAAGAGCTTATCGAGTATTTGATATCACAGCAAGAGTTATTCTTGAAACCGCAGACATTCACTTCAGAGAGAACAATAATGTCATCTCGGAAGAAAAACAAAATGATAATAATACGGACACTGACACATATTTCTTCATTCAGGAGGATGAACAACTGAACAATCATGTTCTATCAGATGTTGATATTGAAGAGCCAGCACCAGATACCATGATCAACAGACAGACAGAGTCAAGTGGATCAGACAGACCACAAAGAACTCGAACAATACCTAAAAGATTTGATGACTACGTTCTGGCTACTACGAATGAAACCATTCCGAAAGACTATGATGAAGCCATCGCATGCGAAGACAAGAAACATTGGGAGAACGCAATGCTTGAGGAAATACAGAACATGTACTCGCATCAAGTATGGGAACTAGTACCTAGACCTGTAAACGCAAAAGTTATCAAAAGTAAATGGGTGTTCAAAATATCTAAAGACCAAGAAAACAAAACTTACAAAGCTAGACTTGTTGCAATGGGATACAACCAAATCCCAGGAAGAGATTACAACGAAAGTTTCAGCCCTGTAATTAAAAATGCCACCCTCAGGACTATTTTGTCAATGGCAGCAACAAAAGATTCAGTCATTAAACTATTTGATGTAAAAGCAGCCTATCTAAATGGAAACATTGAAAATACAATATTCATGGAACAACCTGCTGGTTTTGTCCAAGACAGAAACAAAGTTTGCAAACTCAACAAAAGTATTTACGGTCTTCCTCAATCCGGAAGATCGTGGTATGAGAAATTCAGTCAAGTACTTCATGACTGTGGACTGGAAAAACTTAAATCTGATCCTTGCCTATTTAAATGGAAGAATGAAGACAAATACTTCTATGTAGGGATATATGTTGATGACTTTATCACTGTCTCAGATTCTGAAGATACCTCAAACAGATTCATCAATAAATTGAGACATCACCTGGAAATAAAGGATGTAACATGTAAAGGCATGTTTTTGGGAATCAAGATCATACAAGACAAGGAGGGAATTTCGCTACAGCAAAGCCACTATGTACAACAAATATTGCAGAAATATGGAATGGAAACTTGTAAGGAAGTTCCAACACCAGGTTCCAAAGAAATCAATTTGGACAATCATATTGAAGATGACAATTGTGATCAGCACACTTACCAAGAAGCCCTTGGAATGCTAATGTTTCTAGCTGTTAACACCAGACCCGACATCGCTTACATCACTAGCAAACTTTCTCAGTACTCCAGACAACCAAAACAGATGCACTGGACAGCAATCAAAAGAGTTATGAGATACCTACGAGGAACAATTGACCTAGGAGTGAAATTTGAAAGAGGAAAGACTGGAATCCTGAAGTCCTACACCGATGCCAGCTGGTCGACCACTCATGACGGAAAATCCTAAGGCGGATATGTATTGAAGCTCGGCGAAGCAACTATAGACTGGAAAAGTAGTAAACAACCACTCGTCGCCCTCTCCACAATGGAAGCAGAAATGATAGCTGCTTGTGAAAGCTGCTGTCAAATCAAGTGGATAATAAACCTGTTACGAGAGCTGGAAGAATGGAATTTCATGGAAAAACCAACTGCGATCTATACAGACAGCCAGTCATTGATCAACTGGATCTCCAGCCCTAAACAAAGCAGTCGCTGTAGACATATCAACAGAAAGTACCACTTCTTGAGAGACTGTTATGAATCCAGAGACATCTGCCTTCTGTACAAGCCATCTCAGGACCTGGAGGCGGATATCTTCACAAAGGACCTATCCCGAGACCAGATGAAGAAACACCTGGAGAGCCTCAGCATCGTGGGAATAAAGCCAAAGTAAGGAGGGAATTGTTACGCAAACTTTGACTTTAATCATCATAGATGCTGACGTCACTACGATGACGCCACTACTTCCAACTTCTACCTTCAACCTTGCTGATGTTTACCGCTAACTTGTTTTAACAATTGTAAATGGAACAAGTCGTTCCTTGAATAAATATATATTTGTTTTTATCTAAAGGGATGTCCTCGTAACTACAACATACGTGAGTACAAAGAAAACAACCAGAAATCCTCAAAAAGAATAACCGTATTTTGCTAAGCCTATATCAAAAACCTCCTTTGTATGGATTATTAGCCTTTTTTTTTTCCAGTCACCTTCGATTATATTTTTTGCATGTGTCACGCACATTACAAATAGTACTGCATATAGTTTTATCTCTCCCATTTAAAGGTGCATTTATATTTTTATTATTTAGTTATTATCGTATTCAATCTAATAGCAATTTATAGTATGATAATCCATATTACAGAATTTGGTGGGGAAGGTTTTCCTTTTTTTTTAATGAAAGTAGTGAAATTGTTGTTTCTTTTCTTTAGCTCCAGCCAAAGATCAAATTAATTTTATATATAACCTGTGTCCTTTGGAAATTAATGACTCTATTTCGAAATAAGAACTTAGCAGTTTACTAGATAACGGTTATACAGGTAACCTAGATAAACAGCGATAAAAATTTTGCACCTCGTGTGTGTTTACACTTGACTGGTTTTGATAAGCCTTTCCAGAAAAACCTTATCTTCAGGTTGCTTGGCAGCAGAAGCCAGTAACAAAAGAAACTTATAGCATCATAGCAGATATAAAAACTCGTTTCGGCATCAGCTTTCGTAGTTTTATGAAATGTGACATTAGACATTGGTAACCAGCAGCAAAGACTACATTTCTGGGAGGTCGGGAATAGGCCTTGAAGAATTAAGAGGGTATCTTGCGTAGTCTTAAACTATGGATGTTGGAGAATGTAATTCTGCCTACAAATTTGTATATTATGTAATAGGATTTAAAGATACTTACGAAGGTGGACGTGAGTGAATAACGACATAAAACAATATCCCGATGGACGCCACCGCGCGCAAAACCACGTGGCATGAACCAGTTGAAGAGTGGGTCACTGTGGTAGGATGTGGAGAGAATATCTGAAATATATGCATCATTTATAAAATATAGATTTATTCTATATACTATCCACCTGCAGGCTGATGCACCAATTTCGCTCAGAATTTCCAAGATTGATTAATCGACATGCCGAGTCAATCTACGCAAGATGTAGTTCTGCCAGCCTGCACCTTCTCAGATGTGTCTAGGCTCGGTTCACCTCTGTCATACCACGAGAAAACACTGCGACAGCCATGTCTTAACGAGATGAATCTTGAGTACCATAATGATATATATATTTTGAACACTCAATTCCGTGTTCTATTGAGACTTCGATAAGGAAAGCGTGCTGAATCAAACCAGGTCAAGTCAAAATACACATAATACCATCAAAAGTGTAAGAGAAATTAGCCTGCAGTTGATAGTAAAAAAATTTTGAACTACCGCGTAGTGAGCAAACATAATCCCTAGCAGAGCAAATAGGACAATCTAATATAATGATGTCTAATCTATTTTATTTTAGTTAAAAGGAGGTCCAGGCTGGACTAAAGAAAAGAACAATATAGTAGACCCTGATATAAGTAAAATAAAATGCGTGTAAAACAAACCCTCCCCATAGATAGGCACTCTAGGTAAATTAAGAAAGCTGTCTAAGAAACAGTCAGTTCATAAAATTTTAGTATGTATTAAATGGGAGAGAACAAAATTAAGCAGAATTTTTTTATAGAATTTTTTTTTATGAAACCTTAAATTTTGAAATTCCATGTTAAAATTTTTAAATTTCTCTCTCAATGCATATTGTAAGTATAGACAATCAGTCTTGTTAATATTTGGCAATTAGGTGTAACCAATTTAGCACAAATATTCAAGTTTAGGGTAAATTTTTATTAAGATTAGATTTGAGAGACCAAATTGAGCAGAATTTTTTTCTTTTGTATAATTTTTTTTTTCATGAAACCTTAAATTTTGAAATTTTATGTAAAAATTTTCAAACTTTCTCATGTCAAAGCATATAGTATAGACAATCAGTCTTGTTAATATTTGGCAATTAGGTGTAACCAATTTGGCACAAATATTCAAGTCTAGGGTAATTTTGTATTAAGATTAGATTTAAATAGAATAAGATATTATTTGACCAAGAAGCGACTGGAAAACCAGAACGCTCTTGAGTGGCTATTAGGTGATAACTTTCCAGTTATGAACAACGAGTTAGTACTTCAGTATGGTGCATAGTTTACAGTAGGATCGGTGGCTCAAGCAGCTAAATAGATGTATAGGTATAGCTGGGCGACATCAAGTTTACTCCAGAGCCACACAACAACTCCAGGAAAAGATGTACTGCCGAGGTCGGAGTAATGTTTGGCGGCGAGCTGTTTGTGTTCTTAGTGACGTCCAAGGTTGAGTATACGGGAGCCATCGTATGACGCTCAATAATCCCTTGAATTGAGATTAAGTAGACGTAGACAATCAGAAGCCAGGTAGTTTAGAGCAGTGGGGCAGCAGAGTGTAGGTTTCCACATTAGTACAGATATCGGTTGGGTATTTACAGACGCCCTTTAATTCCATATCCTAGAACTATTGCGTGTTGCCTACAGTCAACAAGTAGGATAAAGTTGTTACACTGGTGGTGTAGAGTGGTTGCTGTGACTGGAGCGTGTTTGAGGAGAGAAGGTCAATCAATAGGATCTTATCAGTGGAGGAAGCGCCTCCAATTGTTTGTCGCCTTCATGAGTTGAATGTCCTATTCTTTGTCGCTCTAATTAGTAAATTGTCCTATTAAATTATCTTTGCAGTAGTACTAGGTGTTGAGGCAAAAACAATTTAGGGACTTTGATATTTACAATTATTTTTAAGTTAGGTTAGCTTACAGTTGAGACTGATATCAGTCATTGAATACAAATAGTGAGTAAGAGATTGTATGAGGCATAGGTTAATTTATATTGAAGGGCATTTAGTTCCCAAGTTTTATTAAATATTTCTTTGATTTCATGATGTCCTAGAAGTTAGTTATTGTTAGGGTAAATTTAGCAATGATAACTGAGGTATTTTGGCGTTTATAGCAATTTTTAACTTTAGTCTGTTTGCATTCCGCGAATGATAGGGGGGAGGGTGTATGAAAGGATTGGAATAATGAATGTGTAAAAGGGTTAAAAACTATTATATTGTTAGACCAAGATACATTTAGAATAGTGTTAGTGAATTTTAATAGGATCGATTTTATTTTGATTTCAAATTTGTTAGGGATATAAGCCTCTCGGGACAATGCAATTCTCAAATTAGAAAATAGTCATTCCTTTAGTTAGGCTTCCTTCGGGAATATGAGTTTTTTTTTTTTTTGTTAACTTTTGATATGTGTGAGACTTTGGTGGACTTAGCGGGTTTTCACCGGCGCACCAGATGACTACATACAATTCAATTAAATCAATGTAGGGTTTGATAACTGGGTGGTATCTGGTTGCAAACCCCAGTAGGGGAAGTGTGCGCTATAAGTATGCTTCCTTCCATACGGATAACGTTAGTGGTAAAAGACTGAGTTAGGGTGGGTCTTGCAAGTCGGGGACTTGATCGGTTCTATGCGCTGACCCATTTGTTGGGTCTGATACTATTAATAGGGACGCGCGAGGTTTCGTAGTGTCTTCAGATGACTGACACGAGGACGCTTCGGCGAGGGTATCAATAAGTGCAGAATAGGCCAGTTAATCACGCCACGGGCTTTGTGCTGGACGTGAGGTCTTTGGCATTTCGGGCTTTGTGCTGAATGTCGTATTTACTCATGATGAGTTGGATGATGTGTTCATCCTGAAGAACCAACTCGGCCCAGTCAGTCTTTATAAAGGACTCCCTACCAGACGTACTATGGTAGTACATTGATAAAATACTATTTATTTTATTTTTATTAGGTATTAAACAAGTTTAGAGCTTGTTCATGTTAGTTTAAATTAGTTAGTAGCAAACCCATATAGAATTGGACATGTTTCAACGAAAAAGGCATGGAACTGATAGAGATAAATTTTGACTGACAGGCACTGGGTCAAGTCTGATGTGAAGTCACCAGTTTTTTTTTTTTTTATTCCTTAGTGGATTCCTTAGTTTTATTCCTTCATTCTATTTTTATTTTGTTTGAATTCATTATAGTTCAGGTTTGAATTCATTTGACTCCCTTATTTATTTTTTTTTAATTCATTATAGTTCAGGTTTGAATTCATTATTGGTTTTCTCATTTATTTAATTTTTGTTTGAGTTCATTATTGGCCTTTTATTTATTTATTTTGTTTGAATTCATTATTGGCTCTTTTATTATTATTATTTTTTGGTTTGAATTCATTATAGTTCAAGCTTGAATTCATTTGGCTCTCTTATTTATTTTTATTTTTGTTTGAATTCATTATAGTTCAGATCATTATTCATTATTGGCTCTTTTATTATTTTTTTGTTTGAATTCATTATAGTTTAGGTTTGAATTCATTATTGGCTTTCTAATTTACTTAATTTTTGTTTGAATAAATTATTGGCCGTTTATTTATTTAATTTTTTTTGAATTCATTATAGTTTAGGTTTGAATTCATTATTGGCTTTCTTATTTACTTAATTTTGTTTGAATTCATTATTGGCCTTTTATTTATTTAATTTTGTTTGAATTCATTAGTGGCTCTTTTACTTTTATTTTAGTCACTAAGCATTTTTTTTAACTAGTAGGTATGCATCTTCCCACAAATGTGTCAAATCTTACATATAAATAGATGTATATATGTGTTTATAACCCTTGTGTTCCAGGCACCCTAAGACTCCGGATATACTTATCACAATACTATCCGTGTCACAGAGTGGAATTAAAAAAAGCCAGTCTTGCATTCAACTGGCGAGTAAATAGAATGCATGGCGCCCTTTGTTTTGACATTTATTTATTTTTTTAGACAGTGCTATTGTTTCCTCTAATCCAGAGCATTCCCCGACCTCCACTTTGACCCCGGAGATTTGTCTTGCTCCCTCGCAAGCCAGAGCACCCCGACCTCCACTTTTGACCCCGGAGATAGTCCTGCTCCCTCACAAGCCCAAATCCCGTGGTCTTGGCGGGGAAGGATTGTAGAGGCCACTTCTGGGGCCTCCACAAAGTCACCCACAGAATCAATGAAAAGCTGGTGGACAGTGAAGTGGACGTCGAGAATTCTTCTCTGTAAAAACCAGCCCATCTCTTCACCTCCCTTTTTATTTCTAGTTTTTTTTTTTTAAATAACTTATAGTACCATAATAAAATTTCCTTTTATTTTAAATAAGCAGTTATTTTGGGTTTTCTTTTTAATTAATATTTTAAAATTAATATTTCGAAAGATAATTTTTTATTATAATTTTATTTTTTTTTTATTTTTTTAAATTTCTTTCTTATCACAGAGGGTGAATAGATAAAGATTTATTTTTAATTTTTTTAATTTTTTTTTTGGTCACCCTGGGAGGAAAAAGTTAGTGGCAAGCAAGTTTTTGGGGGGAGCTAGTCAGTCTTAGATAAGATAGTAGAGGGAAGCTCGTTAAAATGTAGTTCTAAAAGATTTTGGGGAGGGGTTTCCAGCCTTCCAACTGAAGCACTAAAGTTAAGTATTTTCTTTTAATAATGATTTTTTTAAACAGGTATATATATGTAAACTTTCCCACTCAATCCTCATTGCCCGTTTCATTTATCTTATTCTTATCTTTGTATGACTGATCTAATAAATAAATAAATATATTGTTATCTTAATCAAAAATTTTTTATTTGTCTGTCATTCTTTCTTCCTTCTTTTTAACCCCAGTGCGTGCAGGATACACGCAAACTATGTATTTTTTTTATAGCAGGATGTGTTATTTTTGTGAACTCCCTGAGAATGAAAGAGGCTCATGGATTTCAGGACGATAATAGCGTCAGAAAATCCGCTCATCAATTACAAATGTTGAATACAAAAAGCCAGTAAATAGATGTAAATTAAATTAATACTTCTAAATACCAAAGAGAAAATAGAGTTGACAATCGGGATTATCTCTTGAACCCATGATACGCAAATATTTGTGAGATCTAGATAGATAAGTAAACAAAAAGATAAATTGCGAGATGGATAGCTGAAATATAAAATTAAAATATATAAAGTAGTAAGTGAATAATACGCACAATATTTAATTGTATAGTAAAATCAAACTACTAAAGTCATAAAGGCGTTTCGCCTTCCCATAATCAAGAGATTGAAATAAAATATGGAGATTGTCTCTGGATACATCATATCTATCCAATACTTGCTTTTGAAGAGAGGAAAAAAAATCGGTAAGTATGCATATCTAAGTGCGGAAGAAAATTAAAATAAATAATGCAGACTCACCAAAAATTGCTAAATATGATCATATACATGGTACCAATAAATATTGCTGTATCACTTAACAATTAAAAATGGGCATGACTGAGAGGGAATTATTCTTTGGCTAAATATAATGTATTCCAAAAAAAATAAAAAAAATCAGACCCATTCTAGAAGGCGAGACCTACAAGATATATTATGAAATACATGGATTACAAGAAAATGAAATAAATAAAATCCTGTGGATAGGTGGACGTTAAATGAATCTAGTTGTCAATCCAAAATGCATGATATGCTAAAATTTTGTAATAAAACTTAATCTTGCAATAATCTGAAATATATAGTTGGGTATCATGCGGATTTTACACAAAAATGTTAAAAATAAAATCCCAGTAAATAAATATAAATTCAGTTGTCCTATCTCATGGGCACTACCCGAAAATTTATATTAACTGTTGTTGTACATATTTTAATTATTTGTTACCACAGAGTGTGTGTAAGCTCACGGGTAAATAGGCGCTAAAAAAACAAGAAAAAAAGAGTTCCTTTGTTTTCAATATGTTTCCTTTTTATATTTTGTTATCTCTCTTGTTAATCAATAAATATAATGTTTAATTAATAATTATTGGAATCAGTTTCATTAATAATACTAAGCAAAGTCAACAACTGTCCCATATAAAGTGATCATTATCGAATAAAAATAATTGAAAACGCTCATAAATTAAATAAACCGCATGACATATGCACTTTAGATAAGAAAATAGATGCTTTGGATTATCATATTGATAAATGTTAAACACTATAAGGATAAGAGGTAACTGGAGAACAATTTGACAAATTCAAAGGAAATATCTTCAGACTTATCGAGCGGAAAATTTTGTTGAAAAAAAATAATTGAAAAAAATAAAGTTATTAAACCTTAAAAATAAATTGCAAATTAAAATATTAAACCTTGATAATAAATCGCATTTGAACTAACAAGTTTAAAGGATAATGGTCAGAAAAATTAAAAGAAGATGGAATATTCAAGAGGGGAATCCCTTCCGCAGGAGCGGAGAGAGAAAAAAAAACTGACCTTTCTAGCTCGGGAGCTGGCAGTGAACTGAACTCCTAGTTGTTTTTCTACCTCCCACCTTGGAACGCCCACATGTGTTTTTCACATGTCCACCCCAAAAATACCTCCCTTCCCCATAGCTTACCTCCCCCCTCGAAAACATCTTGCACGCACATCTGTTGTTTTTCACGTCCATCATTCCACCCCTCTACAGATGTGGTCCCTGCCCCAGCGCGTCAATCAAAGATGTCCCTAGAGGCTCTAAATTTGGAGCTTGTGGGAAATTCTCAGGTTTTGAGAAATGCATTGTTTTTAGGCCTATCTTGAATACATAGAGAAAAAAAATCAAAATTTTTAGTCTTAGTGGTAAATAGTTGTAAAATTTTAACGTTGTATTGAAAGACCAGTGACTTTCTAAAAAAATAAAATTTAACTTATCATGGATGCGCGTCATCGCAACGTATAATTTGAACTAAATTTGCAAAGATCACTCTAAAACATGAAAAAAATACACTAAAGTGGTCTAAATTTTAGGCAATAAACATTTATTTGAATAAAAGAACGAAAAAAAATGACACACGCGAATAGATAACGGTTATCGTGAATACATAGAGAATTAATAAAATTAAAATTTCTAGTCCCAGCGATAAATAGTTGTAAATCTTTAACGCTGCATTGAAAGACTAGTGACTCTCTAAAAATAAAAATTTTTAACTTATCATTAATGCGCGTCATCGTAACGTATGATTTGAATATTGCAAAGATCGCTCTAAAACATAAAAAAAATACACTAAAGTGAACTAAATTTTAGGCAATAAACATTTATTTGAATAAAAGAACAAAAAAAATGACACCCGCGAATAGATAACGGTTATCGTGAATACATAGAGAATTAATAAAATTAAAATTTCTAGTCCCAGCGATAAATAGTTGTAAATCTTTAACGCTGCATTGAAAGACTAGTGACTCTCTAAAAATAAAAAAATTTAACTTATCATGGATGCGCGTCATCGTAACGTATAATTTGAATATTGCAAAGATCGCTCTACAACATGGAAAAAAAAATATACTAAAGTGTAAAGTACCTTTTTTTTTGGACTCGTGAGTTTCTATTTAAGCCTGACGCAATAAAATTTAACTTATAACGCTCTTTTATTTTAAACTTAGCGTAATAAAATTTTAGCTCACAACGTCTTTCTTTTTTATTATTTAAACCCAGCGCAATAAAAATTATTTGCTTACAACGTTTTTTTTAATTTAAACCTAACGTAATAAAATAAGATATGTGATGGTCCTAATTTTTCTTGATCTCAGGGTTTTGTGGGCCTACTTCCTGCAAATTATTTTGCAGTTTTCAGGAGACTCTGCCCCACGTTAAGTGGCGCCAAATGTAAGATTTAGTTCTTACGTCTCATTAGAACATCTATATCCTGATCCTAACTAACTCAGGGGTTAAACCCAGGTACATACATATTTGTAATTTATTATACATAGTAATAACAACACGCCTTTTTGAATATTAACCACTGTAGATATTAACCACTGTACATATTTGTAAATTATTATACATAGTAATAACAATACGTGTTGGATTTTGTTATCTATTTGTTCTATTTAATTTATTATTCTTTTAATTTAATTTGACCACGGACGTCTGGTCACGTGCCTATTTTAAAATGTATATATTGTGATGTAAAATAAAGTAGTTGTGAGTCACCAGTTAATCGTGTCATCCTCATCCTTGTTAGTCGATACTCCCGGGTGCGAGGTGCCGCATCCTCAAGAGAACACAGCCTCCCTCATCCCTAGGTCGCCGGCAGTTCGGATCTTCCCCTACAGAATCTCAACTATACAGTCCTCTATAGACGGCGGAGTGAGGTACAACGGGTTGTTGCCTTTAGGTGAAACACCTCCTCCGGCCCAGGTTCAAACATTATTGGTCCTAATCGAGCAGGATTCAAAGAGAGTTGAGAAAATTAGGGAAGAAAAAAGAAAAAAGAAAAAGAATTATAAATAGGCAAATACGGCTCTAATTGGAATATTGTTCAAAAGAGAATTATGCAAATTTAATGCGAAAATTTAAAGTAGGCAAAATTTAGGAAAAGAATAAAAAGATGGAAATGATTAAAAAGAAAAGAACTCTGCTGCGAACCTCAGTAACAAGAAGTGTAAAGGAGATTGAAGCGGAACTGGAGAAGGAATGTCCATCGTCGGAAGCAATAAGGGCAAGTTATAGAATTTTAGAAGATAAGGGCAAAAGATTAGGTGAGGTTGATGCCCAAGTAGAGGACATAATGTTAGCTGACGAGTCGGTTACATCCCAAGACTGGGACAAAGAACAACACATGGTGGATGAGTACAAGAAAAGCCTAGTCATGACAGAAATAAAGGTCAATGATTACCTTAAAGCCAAAGAGACTGGACAACAAGGCCGGGGCACTCTGGACCCTGCTGGGAGCGCCCAGGAGGGTGTGCCATCGTGCAAGCTGCCTAAGATGGCACTCCCGGTTTATGACGGCACATGCCTCGAGTGGTTGGGATGGTGGTCGAGATTTAAAATGATCCACGAGAGTGCAGTGTTATCGGAGGTGGAAAAGTTCCAGTATCTTGTACAGTCAATGAAGGCTGGTACCCGAGCGGATCGATTGGTCAGAAGTTACCCGCTAATCCCCGAAAACTATCCTAAGGTGGTTAAGGCATTGAAGGACCGATTCGGCGATAGTAACATCCTCACAGAGGTTTATGTCCGCCAACTGTTGAAATTGGTCATTAATAATGTAAGGAGGAAAAACTTGTCTCTGGAGGGCATGTATGACCAATTAGAATCCCATTTGAGATCCTTGGAGTCATTGGGGGTGACTGTCCGGCAAAATGCCTGTTTCCTATACCCTATGGTGGAGTCAAGTCTGCCAGAAGACTTGTTGAGAATATGGCAGAGAAGTGCACTTGCGGGGTATGGTGGAGACGAACGGGAACTCCCCATAACCATCGACCAAAGATTAGAACGACTTCTCGAGTTCCTAAGGAGAGAAGTGAAAGGGGAGCAGCGGCTGGAATATATGAGAGAAGGGTTTGGAGAATCATCCCAAAGGAGGAACTATGGCCAACATATAGCCAGGATGCACGCCGCTCAGATAACGGAGGCCAAAGGTAGAGCGATTCCCCTGTGCCTCAGGTGTAAAGGAAAGCATTGGATCCAGGATTGCGCGGGTTGGCGTTCCATGACAGTGACCGAACGCAGGGATGAAATCAGAAAGTTTAACGCCTGCTTTCGATGTTTGCGGGTGGGTCATGTGATAGCAACCTGCCGAACCCAATTCCGGTGCTCGCACTGCAAGGGATTCCATCATACAGCTCTGCATCTACCAAGGCGGGTATCAATGGAAGATCGGGATCAAAGGGAAAGGCAAAACACTGAGGAGCCGCGGGTCTCGCCTGGTGAACAGGAAATCGCCTTATCAGGGATGCATGTGCGAACCGCAATCCCAACAGCCTTGTTGGCGACAGCTCGGGTTCGCCTGGTGGGCCCTCGGGGCGTGGGAGTCACTGTGCGGGCGTTGCTGGATCAGGGGTCTCAGTCGTCCTTTGTCCATCGAGACCTCCTTCATCACTTGACTATTCCAGTACACAAGGTCAATGCACAGATCTTCGGGATTAACGACACCAAGGGAGAGCATGTTAAACAGATGGTATCCTGTTCGGTGGCGTCGTTGACGGAATCAGGATGGACTATGCCGATTCGGGCGCTGGTGGTGGGAAGAATGACTGGGATCCTACCTAGTCGGGATCTCCGCATCCCTGTGCCGTCCAGCTGGAAGACCCTGCCATTGGCAGACCCTCAGTTTGAGACAAGTGGCCGAGTGGATGTAATACTGGGAGCAGACGTCTATGGAAGTTTATTACTTCCCGACGTTAAGTATGATGAAAAAACCCAATTATGCGCGCAGAAGACCCGATTGGGCTGGATTGTCTCGGGAAAATTACCAGGTGAAGGAGAAGTCGGCCCACACAGGGTGTACAACATTCGGGTGAATTATGGAGAAAACCTGGACAACGTATTGCGGCAACTCGGGGAGGTGGAAAAGGTCCCCCTTGGACATGCCAAGTTGGACGCAGACGAATTCTGTGAAGAATTATACAAGACCAGAGGTATGGCAAAAATGGAACGCCATGAAAAACGTATGAGAACTCCAGCGTCTAGGACGGGTGAAAAAATCTCTGAATATTCCATGTCGAAAGAAGAATACCCCACTGGCAGGGTTAAGTTGACCAAGTCTAAAGACAGATACGGTTCTGAGCGTGTCAAGGTGAAAGTGAATAAACTCTGCCCAGCTAGTGCCATGGTGAAGGTGACCGAAAGAAAAACCTGTCCAGATAGTTCCGTTCTGAAAAGGCCTGAAGAGTCAACTTGTCTTGACTGCTCGAAGGTGAAAGGATCAATGTGTCCACACTGTGCAAAGATGAAGGAGATTGAGATGCTAACCTGTCAAGACAGTGCCAAAGTAAAAGCAGAACTCTGTCCAGACAGTTCCAAAGTGGAAGTAGATAAAGAGGAACCCTCTCCAGAGCTATGGCCCAAACTGCCTAAAGATAGAAAAGGATGGAAAAGGTGTCCAGATATTAAGCCGAAAGATTACGATCGTTTGGAAGAGAAGGAGAGTGAAAGGAGGATTCTTTCAATCGACGAACTTGCCGAAGAATTGATGGAGAGCTACAAGGAGTTTCCACCAGTCCATGTTAAAGTCGACAAATGTGGCAACCTCGATGAACATTGGCTGAGACGAAAGATCCGCGAGGATTTGTGCCAGGTGCCTCCAAAAATTCCTCCCTATATAAGGATGAGTGACTCCACAAAACTGAAAGTTGGAAAACTCTGGGAAATGGCTTGTTTTTTAAAGAGCACTAACGTGTTAGGAGACTTGCAAACAAATGTTGTCAACCTAGACATCGTGGAAGAACTTCTGAAGTCTCGGCCGAAGTGTGAGAATAGGGAATCGGAGTTGGACATCTACGAAAACCTTGACTTGGAGCAGAGAACGTTGGATATCGTTCAGGAATCCAATGTTGAAAATCAAAATTGTGAGGAAAAGATGGCCGACAGTAATCTCGTCCAATCTCACGTGGAGATCTGCAGAGGCGACGAGGAGCCTGATGACAGGAGCATGTCCATTTCGCGCTATGTGGCTCAACACGTCCCCACTGCATCTTGCTGCGGATATCTACAGAATGGGAGAGAACGGGAGATGCAAGACATCAACGATGACTCCAAGATTTCTAAAGAAGCTGCGAAGAAAGAAAAGGTCGAACAACCTCACGAAATCTCCCTGTCCTGCCAACTTTTACAGATGGACAGCAATCTTAACAGCGACACAACTGTTGGATGCTCAGAAACACTTTTAGATGATCGGACTTCAGATATTCTGTGCACAGAATCTGTCTGTTGTAGCGACTTAGGCACCGAAATATGTCCACTTTTTGAGGATTCTATTGGCGAAGAACTTCACAACCTCTTACAACCAAAAGTAGAGCCCCCACGCCAGGAATCGCTTATCGAAAATCTAACTGAGAATGACGACATTCCTGGGGCTATCGATGAGAATCACGAGGAAGATTCTTCAATTTTAGAAACCACTTTTGTCATTGAAGACGAAGAGCCTAACGAAGCTATCGGAACTCCAAGAATCGAAATTTCCGAAGTTTCGGTTATTGCTAAATCGGAAGGCAAAGATTCGAAAGAACCAATGGTCAGGGCAGAAGCTCTGGATAAGAAACTCTGCCATGATGACCCGGCTCACCTCAATGTGGTTGAAACTGATCTTAATCGACCTAAAGAGGCTACCAGTGGCATACTCAATGTTTCTACTGAAGCTACTGAATCGGCAAGCAAGGAGAAAGATGTACCTGTTGAAATTGCGGATCCATCAACAAAGGATTATCTGCAGAGCTGTGAAAAGGCTAACTTATCCCGTTGGAGGCCCATCGATTCTCTGTGCTTGGAAGACTTCAAAGAATCTGAAAACGACGATGAAAAGTACAGTTCATCGGCATATATGGAATGGCCAGAAATCTTGAAGAAAGAAGTTTTAAAACCCGAAGTGTTAGAAAAGGCAGCCAAACAACTGCGTATAGGATTCTATATGGCTCGGGATCAGATGTCGGAGATCGCGGAGATATTGGCCAATGATGGAACGGAGTGTAAATTTAGTCCTCCAGGTGCTCCTCACTTTGGTGGCCTATGGGAAGTCGGCATAGGATGCGTCGGGTGTCACTTTCGCCGCCTCATTGGAGAAACCTTGCTGACCTATGAGGAGTTCCTGACCCTAATTGTCCAAATGGAGGCCTGTCTGAATTCAAGACCTTTGGGACCAATTAGTGGCGACCCCAATGATCTGGCTGTGTTGACACCAGCACATTTTCTACTGACATCTTCCTCTTATTGCGTCCCTGAGGAGGACTTATTGAGCGTTCAGCTATTGCCTCGGTGGAAAATGGTCCAGAGGATGGTCCAACATCTGTGGAGGCAGTGGTCTACAGATTATATTCATAATCTGCAGCAACGACAAAAATGGAGAACGCCAAGGCCCAATGTGGCTACTGGTTCCTTGGTTCTTGTCCGGGAAGAACATGTGCCCCCCGCCAAGTGGATAATGGGGCGAATGGTGGAGATCCATCCGGGCAAAGACGGATTGGTCCGAGTTGTGTCTATCCGCACCAAGGCTGGCTTACTCAAAGGACCACTGGTTAAGCTGGCATTGCTGCCTGTTCCCCATGAATTGTTTTGATGGTTCCCATCAACTCGGGGAGAATGTTGGATTTTGTTATCTATTTGTTCTATTTAATTTATTATTCTTTTAATTTAATTTGACCACGGACGTCTGGTCACGTGCCTATTTTAAAATGTATATATTGTGATGTAAAATAAAGTAGTTGTGAGTCACCAGTTAATCGTGTCAGCCTCATCCTTGTTAGTCGATACTCCCGGGTGCGAGGTGCCGCATCCTCAAGAGAACACAGCCTCCCTCATCCCTAGGTCGCCCGCAGTTCGGATCTTCCCCTACAGAATCTCAACTATACAGTCCTCTATAGACGGCGGAGTGAGGTACAACGGGTTGTTGCCTTTAGGTGAAACACCTCCTCCGGCCCAGGTTCAAACAATACGCCTTTTTGAATATTAACCACTGTAGATATTAACCACTGTACATATTTGTAATTTATTATACATAGTAATAACAATATGCCTTTTTGAATATTAACCACTGTAGATTAAATTTTAAACACATATATTCAAAATCTATAACACACACCAAGGTTTTACATGTGATATGTGGTTAAATATGAATACCAACACACATTGTTAAATATCCACATTAATTTTATTCGGCATAAAAAAATTTACACTAAAACATTCTTTATATGTGAATAGTATGAGTAGGCATAAAGAATATTGGAACATTAGATTATCTCATCTTGCAAAATTTAAATTCCTATAAAGAAGTGACTGAGAATCTACGATTTGGTAATTCAACCAAAATTACTTCATCTGGATAAGGTAATCAATCAACAAAATTTGACTAATATAAAGAAAAGGAAAACATAAAGGTCCACACCCCTATTTACTGTATATATCTTAAGTAATAAAATTTACCAAAATATTTTGATATCTGCCATGGCTTCGCCATGTTTTTTTTTTCTATTGACCTCTTTACGACAAAATCTAGATTGACTTACCTAGTATCTCGACTACATACCTCTCCTGATAAGAATTCGGTCTGTTCCCTCTGAAAGCTTGCCCCTTGACTCGTTGGAAGCTCGATCAAGAATAACTCTCGACTGCCGTCCCTTTTCTACCGCGCCCTCAATCTCAATCATTTCTTACAGAGTAATAAAACTTGAATATACAAAAATTCTCGGAATATTAAAAATAATAATATTATTATATTTAAAAAAAAGAATTAAGGAATAAAATAATATTTTTATTATTTTTTATTTAAAGGAAAATTATGAAATAATAAATATACTTGCTCAACTTATGAGAAATCAATTTTGAATAAAATAAATATTAACGAAAATTTAAAATTTATCTTTCTTATTGAGAGATAATTTAGATTAACAATGAAATCAAATAAAATTTAAGATGCCTGCCCCTCTGAGAAATTTATATACTAATTTCTTCTTTAAGAAATCCAAAAAAATTACTAAATATGCCCCATCTATCAAAAATGTGATGTCACAAGTTATATACAAAATTAAAAGAAGGAAGAAAGGAAAGGAAAAAGGAGGTGAAGAGATGGTTTGGTTTAACAAAGACGAATGCTCGAAGTCCTTTTCTGGTGTAGATCCTGTGCTGGACCTCTCTGCAATGTGTTCCAGGATCCTTGGGCAGGGCTCGTGTCATCTCCACCTTCTGGTGTAGATCCTGCGCTGGACCTCTTTGCAATGTGTTCCAGGATCCTTGGGCAGGGCTCGTGTCATCTCCACCTTCTGGTGTAGATCCTGCGCTGGACCTCTTTGCAATGTGTTCCAGGATCCTTGGGCAGGGCTCGTGTCATCTCCACCTTCTGGTGTAGATCCTGCGCTGGACCTCTTTGCAATGTGTTCCAGGATCCTTGGGCAGGGCTCGTGTCATCTCCACCTTCTGGTGTAGATCCTGCGCTGGACCTCTTTGCAATGTGTTCCAGGATCCTTGGGCAGGGCTCGTGTCATCTCCACCTCCTGGTGTAGATCCTGCGCTGGACCTCCCTGCAATGTGTTCCAGGATCCTTGGGCAGGGCTCGAGTCATCTCCACCTTCTGGACACCAAACACTTCCGGCGAGCCACTGTATATATATATGATGTAAATGTTTACATCTTTGTTGGGTCTTGTTTGGTGGAAAATCTGACCCAACAGAAAGACTCAAAATCTAGAGCTATCATTAATCTAAGCATCGCCGACTCACAAATAGTGCATGTCAAAAACCTACTAACAGCCAAAGCTACCTGGGACACTCTTAAAAATATCTATGAAAGAAAAACACTCTCAGGAAAAATTTATTTGCTAAGGAAACTATACAGCTTAAAACTCGAAGAAGACAAAGACATGCAGCAGCACATCACTACCATGATGGAACTTGTTGACAAACTGCGAACCATTGGCGAAGCACTAAAGGACTCTCACATCACGGCTAACTACTTTGCTCGCTTCCAAAGAGCTACTCCAATCTCATCACGATGTTGGAATCAAGGCCTGATGACGAGCTAACGCTTGAATTCACCAAGAACAAACTCCTTGATGAACACTCACGCAGAGTAGAAAGCTCGAAAGACGAAAGCACCGCAACAAAAGCCTTAAAAAGCCTCCACAGAGCTTCAAGCCAAAGAAGAGAAAAAGAGAAGAAATTCTGTTCTTTCTGCCACAAACCAAACCACTCCAAAGAAGAATGTTGGCACTATCAAAAGCGAAACAACAGCAACAAAGAGTACAAATATGAAAACTTCAGAAGAGGAAACGTACCAAAGTACACAAATCAGTCGAGTGTCACCCAAGAACAACCAACAAATCAGAGAACAACAAAAGGACCTAACCCAAAAGCTCTCAATTGCACTCAACGAGAAGCAAGTGTACACAACTGGTTCGTCGACTCTGGAGCCACATCTCATATGGCGTACGATGAAAGCTTCTTCACTGAACTTAACAGAGAACAAACACAAAATGTTGTGGTTGCTAATGGCAATAAGCTGCAGGTCAAAGGGATAGGACAAGGAGAAATCAAAGTCATCACACCCCAAGGAAAGACTGACACCTTACTTCTCACAAAAGTTCTCTACATCCCGGAACTAACAGACCACCTTCTGTCAGTGAGTGCGGCCACCTCCAACGGATGTAAAGTAACGTTCAAAAGAGATTGGTGTACCATCGAAAGAGACAACACAGCCCTCGCGAACGGTATACTTGACAATAGAATGTACCGACTACACCTGGATGATAACCTCCAAACTCGCACACTCAAAGCAAATGTTGCAAAACAAAACCACTTCAAGAACAAAAATTGCCTCATGCTCTGGCACGACAGACTAGGACACAGAAATATAGAATCAATTAAGAAAATTCAAAATGAGAACCTAGCAAGAGGACTAAGTCTAAATAACTGCTCGCACAGACTGCGTTCAGTGCATTCAAGGTAAACTCACCGAAACCCCATTTCCAAAGAAGACAGAGTACAGAGCAACTGGAACACTTCAACTTGTCCACAGTGATGTCTGCGGTCCATTACAAACTAACTCTCTCAGCGGTAAGAGATACTTCATCACCTTCACTGATGACTACAGCAGATACACGAAGATCTACCTCCTGAAAGGAAAAGACGAAGTCTATGAAAAAATAAAAGACTACGTCATCTCAGCACACACGGAATTTTGAAAAAATATCCAAACCATACGGACAGACAACGGTCGTGAGTACGTAAACCGACAAGTCGAAGATTTCCTGAACCAAAGCGGAATCAAACATCAGCTAACAGTCCCCTACTCACCAGCCCAGAACGGAGTAGCAGAAAGGAAAAATCGATCACTAATGGAGATGACAAGATGCATGCTGTTTGACTCAGGACTCCCACAGTCTCTATGGGCGGAAGCGGTTACCACAGCTAATTACCTACACAACCGAATACCCTCGAAAGCTACAGACAAGACTCCATTTGAACTATGGACCAACAGGAAGCCCAGTCTGAAGCATCTAAAAAGATTCGGATGTAAAGCCTTTGCCTATATTCCCAAGATAAAAAGAAACAAGTTGGATAGCAAAGTTATCGAAGGGATCTTTCTTGTATACGATGATCGGAGCAAAGGATACAGAATCCTGCACGACACAGACAACATCACAATCAGCAGATCCGTAAAATTTATAGAAAAAGAAAATGGGTTTCACCACGCTTCCACAAAAACAACTTCACCACAAGTACTAAGTACAGATCTAACTTCCTCCAAACATATTGGAAATGCAGAGGAAAGTCAGGAACCAGGAACACAATCCGAAAACCTTGAGGACTCAGAAACCGAGGATTACATTCAACCCAGTACAAGCACAGGAACACAAGTGGTCACACAAAGAAGATCCACGAGACCAACAAAGGGAATACCTCCTATAAGAAATGACTACATGCTGTACAAAACTGAAGCTCAAGACATTCAGACACCCACCAACTACTCGGAAGTCCTACAATTACCAAAAATAGAAAGAGAAAAATGGCTACAAGCAATGAACGAAGAACTAAATTCTCTTGAGAAGAACAATGTCTGGGAACTAACGCCTCTACCTAAGGACAAAAAGATCATATGATGTAAATGGACCTACAAACAGAAACTCAATTCCAAAGGAGAAATAGAGCGGTACAAAGCCAGACTCGTAGCAAAAGGGTTCAATCAGAAATTTGGCCGAGACCACGAAGAAACCTTTGCACCAATTGTGAAGCATTCTACAATTAGAGCCTTCCTAGCTGCATCAGTCTACAAAGGTATGCAAGTGAACCACCTCGACGTCAAGACAGCGTTCCTACACGGCGACCTAGATAAAGAACTCTACATGGAACTCCCAGAAGGACTCCATACAAAACAAACAAACGAAGTCTGCAAACTAAAGAAGGCAATTTACGGTCTAAAACAAGCCGGAAGATCTTGGAACACAAAAATCGCAAGCACTCTAATTAAAAGTAACTTCAAAAAGAGCACTGTAGACCCATGCCTATTCACCAAGAATGAAGAAAACCATTCCATCTACTTGATTCTATATGTGGATGACATGCTCCTTGCAAGCGATTCCGAAATAATCATCCAAAACACTGTAAAAACTCTCAAAAAATAATTTGAAATAAAGAACCTTGGAAACCCCACTCAATTCATTGGTATAGAAATCTCAAGGAACAGAGAAGGTGAACTCCTTCTGAGCCAAAAGAATAAAATTCAAGAATTAGTTGAAAGGCACAATCTTCAAGAAGCGAAACCTACTTTCACTCCCATGGAAAGCGGATACCCCGGTATATCTGATGAAAAACTTCTACCAAACAACGTCCAATACCAACAACTGATAGGCTCACTATTGTACCTAAGCGTAGTATCCAGACCAGATATTGCAGCTCCAGTCTGCATACTCAGCAGCAGAAACCAGAATCCTAGAAATTGTGACTGGAATGCAGCAAAAAGAATCGTAAGATATCTAAAAACTACTAAAGAATTCGAGTTACGCATATCTAACCAAAAACCTCCCACACTGGAAGCATACAGTGATGCCACATGGGCAAGCGACAACACCGACAGAAAATCACTAAGCGGAAACTTGTTCCTACTGGGATCAAACCCCATCTCATGGATGACTGGAAAACAAGGTTGCGTATCTCTCTCATCCACCGAAGCGGAACTAATCTCCGCAGCTGAAGCCTCACAAGAACTGTTATGGCTCCTCGACTTGCTAAAGGATCTCGAACTGGAACAGAAAGCTCCAATCTACTTCCACCAAGACAATCAATCATGTCTCAAGATATGTTCATCCGAAAAAGTGTCTTCTAGGACCAAGCACATCGCAACCAAGATCCATCACCTGAGGGATCTTCAGAAGAAGACAGTGATAAAAATGATCTACTGCCCAACTGACGACATGAAGGCGGACATCCTGACCAAGCCGCTACCAAGGGCGACATTTGAGAAGTTACACTACAACCTCGTGATGTCTCCATATTCATGCCGGGGATTTGTTGGAAACTGAATGCTACGACTACAGCTAGCGCCACATTGGACTGATCATCATCACAACAGTTTGTTTACCTTCTTCTCTATATTATAAATGTGCTCGCTACCATAACTTTGTTTTTCCTACTAAATGGATAATAAAGATTATTATCATATAATCATCAACGTCCTCATGCCTTCATACAAGCTGTAAGTACCTAAATCTTACAACATATACAAATATTAAACAGATAAAATGTTGGGGGGCTCTTGTGTTTGTTGATAAGAAAATAGATAACCAATTGCCATCCATTTCTGAACTCTCTACTCTATATTTCCCGCCATCCCTAAAACCGACAATTATACCCCCTGACCCTCTTCCCCTTCCAGATTCTTTGGTGGCAGGTAATTCGATAATTTGATAATCTTTTAGTGTTATGTTAGTCCTGTTCAGGCACCATGTTTCAAGTAGAGCAAAAATTTCGTAGTTCTTTATGTGCTCGAGGAGTGGAAATATCGAAAGAATCCTATAGAAACCATTTATATTCCAACATATTATTTTTTCCGCGATGTCTCGCGAATTTTCAGAAAAATTTGCATTGTCATCGTCTTGAGAATCATATTTACAAGTATTTATGTCGTAGTAACTTTCCGTTATTTGATTATGGGGCGGAGAATTAATTTGTGATTTTGATGTCGTATTTCTTCTATTTACACAATTGTTTCTACAAGGTTTTTGCTGAAATTAACCAATCATTTTTTGGCTAAACAAATTTTTATTTAGACCAATAAAAATAATTTTCACTGTACATCAGGTATATATTTTTTTTAACAAAGAAAAATTAATTAATGAAATCACACACATATATGTAGTAATCCCGAGGTGGAATGTACTGGGCAGTCGTGGTAGTGGGTGAGTGATGGGATTCCCGCACTAGGACAGCAAGAGACAGAGGCAGGTCTAGATGGTAACTCCAAGAGGAAGAGGTAGACCACGGACGAAGGCAGCGGACCACGGGCGCCACGGATGCCCAAAGCCTACATCGCGGATAGGGGTGAGAGACCCGACCGTATGACGGCGTCGCTCTGAAAACAACTAACCAACAACTGACTTTGTCCCATTTCTGGGGGGCTTTTATATGAGACGCTCGCAGATGGCGGCGAGTTCTGATTGGCTCCCGTAATCACGCCACCTGTCAGGCGCCGGGTTATTTATTATGTCTGGCCACCTGTTCGGCCACCTGCTGACGGGGGAATGAACTCATTATCATGAACACCTGTTCGTCTGGTCTTTGTCGTCGTCTGGTCTACCTTTACATCTTTATTTTATTGTCACTTTGTTACAAGGTCAATACATATTTTATAAAGATATGGGGTTATGATAAATATTATAAGAAGGTTGTGATCTATCTACTTCAAAATATACTACAGAATGTGTCCCCGGTGATGAAGGTTTGGTTGGGGGAATGACATGTAATGAATGATAACCTAACAAACCTATTATAAAAAAAATAAAAGAAATAATTTGTATACAAATTAGTTAAAATTATTATAAAGTTACAAGTTAAACAGAGAAAGATGTTGTAATGGTGGTGTATCAATAAAAACGTACAAAATGAATGATAAAAGATTAAGAGAAAGTATATAATACAAAATGGTAACTATGGTAAAATGAATCGTACAAGGAAAATAATATCTTATTGCATAAAAGATGAGAGAAAAAAATGAAGTTATTTTATTGATTAAACGTATAATGTGACGCTAAGGTTGAAAAAGGGAAAGGGGGTATCTGAGCATGTTTCTGCAAAGTAGTATCCCAAACATTCTGCAATGCAATGCGAACTTGTTTAAGTGAGGCATTGTTTTCATTAACAGAAGGCCTAAGATATTCCGTCTGCATCATTAGCTCAGACAGCGGAAAGAGGTGGGAAGATTGATGGAGGTAAAAAGGGGAGGTAGAGGTAAGAGGGATCCCTGTTGTCCATAATGATTATGCCCGGTTGAATGATGACAAAAAAAGTGAAAGTTTGAAAAAATGGTGAATTGAAATGATGAGTCGGGCGATGAGAAAAAAAAAAAATAAAAAGATCGCACTGGATATCCTGAACTCATTATCGGGAATGGTATAGTGAGGAAGGAGTGTTCCAGTCGGATTAATCAATGAAAAAAAACAAAAATGTTCGGCGAACTGGAATCCCTTGGAAAGTTGGAGGTTTGAAGGATGCGGAAAAGGGGAGGTGGGTGTAAGAGAATTATTGCTGTCAATTTTGATTGTGTCCGGCTTGTGTGGTGAAAAGAAAAAGTTGAAAAATGAAAAAAATGATGAGCCGGACGATGAGAGAAAAAAATAAAAAAAAACTAACTGGGTCTCCTGAGCTCACTGTTGGGAAATGTACAGCGAGGAAGGGTCTTCTAGTTAGTTAATCAACAAAAAAAAAGAAAATGGCTGACGAACAATAATCTCTTGATGGCTGAAAAAAGTTGGGAGGAAAGGTTCATGGGATAGAGTTAGAGGTTGTAAGGGAAGCGTCAAAAAATAACATTTTGAAAATCTATTAAGAAAAATAAAATGATAATTGTTTTATCTGTTTAAGAAATATAATGATTATTGTTAGATGTAGGTTTTTTTAAATGGTGCCTAAAATAGTTGAAATTGTAAAATTCTAAATCTAAACATGATGAAAAAAGAAAATAGAATATTAAAGGTAATAATATATAAAGGGTTGATTGGTAGCTGATGGCATTAATGTTGATGGTTTATAAACAAAATGATATTATCGATTAATAGTGAATGGTTTTATCTACATCTGTAAGTTAAAAACAAAGTCCAACACCACAAAACTAGTAAAACTGTAAGTCTATTTACAATAAATGAGAGAAAAGTTAGCAAATCTATTAAATGGGAAATAATTTGGGGCACAAAAATTAGTTATTAGAATAAAATAAAGATAAAGGGGAGTAGTGGTTTCACACTGATATAATATTATAAAATTACAAAAAATATATAAGAGGAGTACATAGGAAGGATAAATTTAAAGTAAACACACAGAATAGCGAAAGTAAATATTTGGGAAAGTTGGTATACTAGTTACACTTTTTTGTTACTTAAGGTGCCTTGAATATTTACAACATAGTTTCAGGGATGTAATACAGGAAGGAGGAGAAGTAGAGATAATAAAAGTAAAATAAAATATAAAAGAAATTTGACTTAAGCACAAGGTTTGTGATAGGTAGTGACGCAGTGAGGAATAAAGGAAGAAGGTCTGAATTGGTTTCTGCAAAGGACATCTCAGGAGTCCTGCCCTGCAATACGTGCTTAGAAGCGAAGTATTGTTTTCAGGGTTCAGCAATCTCAAGATGCTCTGTAAGTAGCATTAGATCAGATGGGCAAAAGGCGTGAAGATCGATGGAGAGGTAGGTAATGGGAGAATATGGGAAAGAATTTTTTTCTGAGAGAGGTTAAAAAGAGATGGTGTCTCAAGAGCTGCACTGCTGTCGGTGATTGAGCTCGACCAGATGAAAAATAAAATCAAACGAAAAATGAGCGGGCGCATCGTGCTGATGATGGCCCGAGTCGAGCGTTAGAGAAAAAATATCGCTGGTTACCCAAGCTCTCCGTGTGGAGTTAACATGGGGAGGAAGAGTGTACCAGGTCGATGAATCATTAAAAAATAAAAATTAAAAAATGTTGACGAGCAGGAGTCTCAGGAACCGTTGAAGAGGTTAGAGGATGGAAGGTAGATTGTGAAAACAGGGCTCGACTGTTGCCATTGATTGATTGAACCCGGGTTTGAGGAAAAAAGAATGAAATAAAGAATGCTTGGACGGTGACCTGGGTGTAAATAAAAAAAAGTCGGCAAACAGGAACTCTGCGATGGACAAGGGGTGGTTAGAACGAAGGCATAGAAGGCCAATGGAAAATGATCAAAAGACGAGAGAAGTATGGACGGCCTATAATTGAATGATTGACAGGTAAGAGTGTGGAAGTAGGAAGGGTTATCTGCTAATGGTGAGTACAAGGTCATTCCACCCCTTTAGAAGTAGAAAAATTTTAGGGGGGAAAGACGAAGTAGAAAAAAAAAAAACAATTAGGGGGAGATCAGTGCGTCCTTGATCTGTCGTTGGGATGAAGACTGGAATTAATTGTTCTTTAATGTAGGCCAAGATGACGTCTCATAAGGTGTCATGTACAGGATCGATTTTTAGAGATGGTGGGGACCTAATTTTTAAAACGGGGTTGACAAAATTATAAACTATCCTATAACATTATAAAAATAAGATTTGCTATAAAAGGAATTTTATATAATTTTCCTATCCGTTTTAATCTGGCAGGTTCCGCTGTTAGAAGGATATTAAATTTAATCTGTAATATTGAAATCGTGGGTGTGAATAATTGGGAAAAGGTAGGCTCTAAAAGAATTAATTAATTAACTAGTGTATGAATAAATGTGTTATAATTATGCGAAATGTGTTAATGGAATATGGGATATGCGAGAGGAATTAAAGTTGATGTGAACAATGTAGAAGTGTGAAATAAAAATGTATTTAATACGTAAATAACAATTTAACACAGGCAGGAATGAAATGCAATGGGGTATGGAAATTTTATGGTATGATATTTAGTTTTCGCATATTACATTTATAGTTGTATTTGTAATTGTGGGGAAAATGGGAGGCACATTTTGAGATGAGATAATTTAAAATTGATATTTATAAAAATACAAATCTAGGACTAGTTTTTAAAAAACTTTTAAATATTGAGAAATACAATTGGAATAGTAATAGGTTAAGTAAAATAAAGAGCGTAATAAATTTAATTATTAATATTATGGCTATAAATAAGGTATTAAAAAAAAACACACAAAAAGTTTAGAAAATATGATTCGAGTAATTAAAATATAATATGATTTTTTATGTAAAATTGAGTGTTGCATATTTGAATAATGCCATTTTAAGTGAATTTAAGAAAGGTATGTAAGATTAATAAATTGGCAAAAATGCGTGATTGAATATTTTTAATAATAAAGTTGAAAATGATGAATTAAAATTTATAATTTGATTAAAATAAAGTGATAAATGAGAGTGTGAAAGTTTTAAAAATTGGGTAAAAATGATATAAAAAAGGTTATAATTGATTTTAAAATGCTTAAAGTGAAAATATAAAAATAAAATTTACGGGGGAAAATGGCAGAAACAAAGTTTAAAGTACCTTGAAATGGTTGATGCTGGCTGGAGTTGATCTCTGGAGATGGCTGTTTGGAGGAAGGCTGCTTGTTGCGTGTGACCCGTCGAAAGAGGAGATAATGGCCTCGTCCGCACGAGGCACGGCTTGTCCCCGCATGGCGTCTGCCAGGCGGCCTACTAGGTCGTCGCAGTGGGGCTGCATGTTGGTGAGGGCATCCGCGAAGTAGTCGACTTCCACCTCCGTCATCCTCTGCATGCTGCTGTCCTCAGTTATCCTGTCGACTTTAACGGGTTCTGTAGTAATCCCGAGGTGGAATGTACTGGGCAGTCGTGGTAGTGGGTGAGTGATGGGATTCCCGCACTGGGACAGCAAGAGACAGAGACAGGTCTAGATGGTAACTCCAAGAGGAAGAGGTAGACCACGGACGAAGGCAGCGGACCACGGGCGCCACGGATGCCCAAAGCCTACATCGCGGATAGGGGTGAGAGACCCGACCGTATGACGGCGTCGCTCTGAAAACACGCTCTGTAATCACGCCACCTGTCAGGCGCCGGGTTATTTATTATGTCTGGCCACCTGTTCGGCCACCTGCTGACGGGGGAATGAATTCATTATCATGAACACCTGTTCGTCTGGTCTTTGTTGTCGTCTGGTCTACCTTTACATCTTTATTTTATTGTCACTTTGTTACAAGGTCGATACATATTTTATAAAGATATGGGGTTATGATAAATATTATAAGAAGGTTGTGATCTATCTACTTCAAAATATACTACATATATATAAGATTAAAATTTTATATATTAAAAAAAAACTGTAAATAAGGTTAAAAGGGAGGAGTTTTAAACTTTATATATACAAAAGGAAAAAAAGGTCTATCGTGCCAAAGTCCCAGATTATCCCCAACCTACCTCCAGCCACCCATGTCCACGATTCGAAAAGGGGCAGCTAAGGCCGCAGCCAGCGGCCTCCGCCCTCCGCAACTCCAAGTCGTTTTTGCTTCTCAGGAAAAAAATATCAAATTTTTGTTAAGAAAAAAAAATGTAAAAATCCAATGTCAATATCAAAAAATGTCCATTTCCAAGGAATGTAAATATCCCGCTTCCCTTTTCCCAGTGTTGCTGAACTCACCCCCCAAGGCTATCATCCCTCTTTCTCTATGAAAATAAAAAAAAAGTAGAAAAGGCATCTTTAAAAATGATAAAAATAAATTAAATATAAAATTATTAAAAAAATATTCACAAAAAAAAATTAAAAATACAAAAATATTGAATTAAAAATAATTTTAAAAATATAATTATTATTGTTGATTCTGGGCATCTTGGGGTCAGCTTGGGAAAGGTTCAGGGCTCGTGGTGGAGTCAGGTCAAGCACCATAGGTCGGTGGCTTGACTACTGGGAAGGGGCGTCTGGGTCCATCTTGGACTGGCTTGTGGTCAAGTCGGCCACCATCTGACATGTGGCTCGACCACCAGGAAGGGGTGTCTGAGTCCATCTTGGACTGGCTTGTGGTCAAGTCAGCCACCATCGGACATGTGGCTCAACCACCAGGAAGGGGTGTCTGAATCCATCTCAGACTAGCTTGGTGTTGGTGGGGCCCGTCATCCACCAAAGGTCAGGTGGCTTGCCTACAGGAAGGGGATCTCAGTCTCTGGCTCAGTGCTGCCAAGGCTAAAGGTGGCTTCAGGCTCCATCTCGACACCTCGCAATCACCAGAGGTTTGTGGCTTAGATGGACATAGGTGGGATATGGTTAGGTTAGGTGGGGTTCTGGGTTACTTTGGCATATTATGGTCACGAGGTGTCCCAACACATGCACAAGTGAAGGCCAAGAAAATATTCCATCAAAGATATCTTACATGTACCAAATCTAAGAAATAATTTCTTTTCAGTATTTGAATTATAGTCAACAAAGGAAATTCAGTTATTTTCAATGAGGATGGAACAAAAAAAAATTACAATGAGATGAATGATTTCATCAAAAATTCTTAGCAAAGTCAACAAATTTCATGCTGAAATATTAAGGATTTGTTATCTTGGTTTCTGATGTTCTTTAACTCTTGTGTCTGCTGGTATGTAAGGGTTGGCTGGAGTATTCTGCTTGTTTCTCCACTCTGTGTTATTATTGGTTATGGGGCTTTCTTTAGCCTATGGTTCTGGAATTTCTAAATAAGCATTTTATTCCATTTTTCTCATTTTGTTGGGACACCTCGTGACCATAATATGCCAAAGTAACCCAGAACTCCACCTAACCTAACCATATCCCACCTTTGTCCATGTAAGCCACAAACCTCTGGTGATTGCGAGGTGCCGAGATGGAGCCTGAAGCCACCTTTAGCCTTGGCAGCACTGAGCCAGAGACCGAGATCCCCTTCCTGTAGTCAAGCCACCTGACCTGTGGTGGATGACCTGGCCCCACCAACACCAGGATAGTCTGAGATGGACTCAGACACCCCTTCCTGGTGGTCGAGCCACATGTCCGATGGTGGCTGACTTGACCACAAGCCAGTCCAAGATGGACTCAGACACCCCTTCCCTGTAGTCAAGCCACCGACCTATGGTGCTTGACCTGGCTCCACCATCTTCATGCAGAGCACCAGCTTCACCACGAGCCCTGAACCTTTTCCAAGCTGACCCCAAGATGCCCAGAATCAACAATAATAATAATATTTTTTAAATCATTTTTAATTCAATATTTTCATAATTTTTATTATTATTTTTTTGTGAATATATCTTTAATAATTTTATATTTAATTTATTTTTATCATTTTTTTTAAGATGCCTTTTTGATTTTTATTTTCATAGAGAGAAGAGTGATGATAGCCTTGGGGGGTGAGTTCAGCAACACTGGGGAAAAGGAAGCGGGATATTTTTACATTCTTGGATATGGGACAATTTTGATATTTTTCATTTTTGAGATATTGACATTCTTGGAGATTTACATTTTAAGATTGACATTTTTTTTCTTAACAAAAATTTGATTTTTTTTCCTGAGAAGCAAAAAAGACTTGGAGTTGCGGAGGGCGGAGACCGCTGGCTGCGGCCTTTGCTGCCCCTTTTCGAATCGTGGACATGGGTGGCTGGGATGAAGAGGTAGGTCGGGGATAATCTGGGACTTTGGCACAATAGGCCTTTTTTTTTTCTTTTGTATAAAGTTTAAAACTCCTCCCTTTTAACCTTATCTACAGTTTTTTTTAATATATATATTTTTAAACTCATATATATCTGCGTGATGTACATTGAAATATTTTATTAGTCTTAATAAAAATTTGTCTAACCAAAAATTTGATTGGTTAATTTCCCTTTTAACATTTATTGCTAGCCTGCACAGCTTTAGGTCTCTACATGTGCCATAGATGAATAAATTTGTGGTCTGCTTTTCTGCAGCCACTGGCGCCCTAATATATGTACATGTAGAGATCAGGAAATAGTTAGTAAAAGTATAAAATCATCACGATTTTTAACAATGACGCCCAAAGCAGAGGGCATAATTATGTTTATAATTTTCTTCTTCCATTATACCTAAAAAATATATGAAATGCTCTCGATTCCTTTACAATGTCGCCCGCCGCGGGGCTCGAATTATGTATATAATTTTCTTCTATTATATTTAAAAATATATACATAGTGAAACGCCATTAGGGTCAAGTAGAACGCGGCCTCTGAGATAAGAATCAATACCCAGGGAAATGAGACTAATAAAATATTTTTCAATGTACACAGAATAATTATTTTAGGTAGATATTTATATATATAACTTGTAATTTTTTTTACAAGCAAGTTTGTGCTTTAAATTATTTAAAGTAATAATAATCATCCAATATCCACTCTGTAGTAAGTAAACAAATCTAATGCTGCTTCTAAAACTTGGTTAATTTAAGTTTAATTTTTTGTATGTTTTAATAAACATTTATATTCAATACTTTATACTTTGATTTACGGTATTATTGTTGGGTCACATTTCACCAAACAGACCCAACAAAGATGTAAACATTCCTTTACATCCTATGTACATATACGCATTGTCTCGCCGAAAGTGTTTGGTGTACAGATGGATGTCCCACGGCAATGGCCGACGGTGATTCAAAGACCAAACCGGGAGGGAGATGCAGCGCTGGACGCGGATACCCGTGGATACTAAGATATATCAAGGAAGGCACAGCCCTGGTCAGAAGCCCGACGGAAACAGGAGCAGGAGTCCAACCACAACATAAGCAGAAAGCTGATGGGCAGTGGAGAAGCCACCTCAACAAGAAGAAACGGACATCCAGCATGCGACTTTGTAAAACCTCCTTTTAATTCTTGTATATATATATGACCTGTGACATGACATTTTGATAGATGGGGACCATTTATTAATACTCTTGGGATTTCTTAAAGAAGAAATTAGCGTATAGGTCTCTCAGAAGGGTAGCATCCTAGATGGGATTTTAATTCCATTGATTAATTTAAACTTATCTCTCAATAAGACAGATAAATTCCGAATTTGGGTTAATATTTAGTTTAAATTGGTCTTTCATAAGTCGTGTAAGAATATTTCTAATTCATAATTTCCTTAAAAAAATAAAAATTTAATAAAATAATATTTTATCTCAATAAGACAGATAAATTCTGAATTTTGGTTAATATTTAGTTTAAATTGATCTTTTCATAAGCTGAATAAGGATATTTCTAATTCATAATTTCCTTAAAAAAAAAAATTTAATAAAATAATATTTTATCTCAATAAGACTAAGTCATAATTTCCTTAAAAAAAATAAAAAAATTTAATAAAATAATATTTTATCTCAATAAGACAGATAAATTCTGAATTTGGTTAATATTTATATTAAATTGATCTTTTCATAAGCTAAGTAAGAATATTTCTAATTCATAATATTTTTTTTTTAAATATTATTTTTATTCCTTAAATTTTAACCTTAATAATATTATTTTTCTATTTTATATTTCGAGAATTTGGTATATTTATTATTCTGTGGGAGTTAGAGTTTGAGGGCGCTAAAAAAAAAGGAATAGGGGGCCAGAATTTTTTTTGGGGGGAGTGGATCAAGGACCAGTGAGTCAGTTTTGGACGCGGCTTTCGAGGGGGGCGGACGAAAATTTTCCACCGGGCGAGAAGTAAGTAGCCGAGATGTTCAGGTAAGTTTTACTCTAAAAAAAATTTTTATCGTGAAGACACATTTTTTATACATGACGAAGTCATGGTAGGTAGAAAGAATTTTTTTTCCTTTTGATAAAGACGTCTTGCCATTTTTAGCGAGTTCATAGTGAGAGAGGGACTTTTTCATATATTAACAGATAGATTATTTTGCCCAAGCAAGATCGTCTTGAATGAGGTGTTATAGATTCACATTTTTACCTAATTATGTCATGTCACAGTAAATACAATTTGTTTTATATTTTAATTATTTTTATAATCCTTTTTCTGTCGAATAAAAATTAACATGGTAATTATAATGTGTAATATTGACTATATAAAACCACAGATCACACATGAACTTTGATGCGTATGCTGTGAATATTGAGTGTATTATAAGAGGTTTATTGCCTTATCATAAACGGTGAATATGTATACACCTGAATCTCTTTACATGCTAAAGAAGATCAAGATATAAATGTTTTATAATCGATGCTCAATTACAAGACAAATGTTAATTCGAGTGTATACTATATTTACCGTGTATGATGTAATGCAAGAGCGTATCTTACGTCCCAAAATTCTCATCTTGGAACAAACTACATTTTGACTATTTATATGGGTTCTTGTGTTCGTCATACAATATCGAGTGTATACCTGGGTGTAAATTTGGCTATTATACATGTTGATACAAGTATATGTTGAATGTTACATTCGTATGTCTAAGTCAAGGATGGAACATAGTCATCTAGATGTAAGAGGTCATGGCTTTATGGACCCATCAATTAGCGCCAATTAACGTGGGGCCGAAGTCTTCCGAAAAACCAAATTTAATACAATTTAAATTTGCAAGAAGTAGGCCTGCGAATTCCCTGAGATTAAGAAATTAGGTATCAGTGCATATTTTAAAATTTTACTCAAGTTTAAAATATGAAAATGCACGCCATATTATCGAAATACGTTAGGCTTAAATAGAAACCCACGAGCAATTTCTGCTTATCATTTTTTTTATAAAAGCCTTATTTTTTTTTAAAATACGTTATTCATGCCGCCTTTTGTCAATTTTATGGATTTTCGCTGGATAACTGCTAGCAATTTCTACATATCATTGGTTTTGATAAAAGCTTTATTTTTTTTAAATACATTATTCATGCCGCCTTTTTGTCAATTTATGAATTTCGATGGATAAATGTTAGCAATTTTTTTTCGATTATCAATGGTTTTTGATAAGAGCTTTATTTAAAAAAAAAAAATAAGTTACTCATGCCGCCCTTTTACAATTTTATGAATTTTCACTGGATAATTGTTAGTATATAAAAGAAATACGTTAGGCTTAAATAGAAACCCACGAGCAATTTCTGCTTATCATTGTTTTTTTGATAAAAGCCTTATTTTTTTTAAAAATACATTATTCATGCCGCCTTTTTGTCAATTTATGAATTTCGATGGATAAATGTTAGCAATTTTTTTTTGATTATCAATGGTTTTTGATAAGAGCTTTATTTAAAAAAAAAATAAGTTACTCATGCCGCCCTTTTACAATTTTATGAATTTTCACTGGATAATTGTTAGTATATAAAGGAAATACGTTAGGCTTAAATAGAAACCCACGAGCAATTTCTGCTTATCATTGTTTTTTTGATAAAAGCCTTATTTTTTTTTAAAATACGTTATTCATGCCGCCTTTTGTCAATTTTATGGATTTTCACTGGATAACTGCTAGCAATTTCTACATACCATTGTTTTTGATAAAAGCTTTATTTTTTTTAAATACATTATTCATGCCGCCTTTTTGTCAATTTATGAATTTCGATGGATAAATGTTAGCAATTTTTTTTTGATTATCAATGGTTTTTGATAAGAGCTTTATTTAAAAAAAAAAATAAGTTACTCATGCCGCCCTTTTACAATTTTATGAATTTTCACTGGATAATTGTTAGTATATAAAAGAAATACGTTAGGCTTAAATAGAAACCCACGAGCAATTTCTGCTTATCATTGTTTTTTTGATAAAAGCCTTATTTTTTTTAAAATACGTTATTCATGCCGCCTTTTGTCAATTTTATGGATTTTCACTGGATAACTGCTAGCAATTTCTACATACCATTGTTTTTGATAAAAGCTTTATTTTTTTTAAATACATTATTCATGCCGCCTTTTTTGTCAATTTATGAATTTCGATGGATAAATGTTAGCAATTTTTTTTTTGATTATCAATGGTTTTTGATAAGAGCTTTATTTAAAAAAAAAATAAGTTACTCATGCCGCCCTTTTACAATTTTATGAATTTTCACTGGATAATTGTTAGTATATAAAAGAAATACGTTAGGCTTAAATAGAAACCCACGAGCAATTTCTGCTTATCATTGTTTTTTTTTTATAAAAGCCTTATTTTTTTAAAATACGTTATTCATGCCGCCTTTTGTCAATTTTATGGATTTTCACTGGATAACTGCTAGCAATTTCTACATATCATTGGTTCTGATAAAAGCTTTATTTTTTTAAATACATTATTCATGCCGCCTTTTGTCAATTTTATGGAGTTTCACTGGATAACTGCTAGCATATAAAAGAAATACGTTAGGCTTAAATAGAAACCCACGAGCTTTTTATTTCTCAGTTCCACAATTGTTCTAACCTTTCAATTTCAAATCTACAGAAGCGTCTTATGTTAAAGTGTACCATTTCTTTTTTTTCTTTAAGTTTCGAATATTGGCGAAATGGTTCCTTCCTTTGTATAGATAATGAAATTTAGGGACGCTAACTTAAGCCTAGAAATATTGTTTTCTCAGAAACCTGAGAATTTCACACGAGCCCCAAATTTAGAATCTCAAGGGGTGTCCTTTGATTGACAAGCGGGAGTAGCGTCCACATCTGGAGAGAGGGGGGATGATTGACGTGAAAAACAACAGATGTGCATGCAAGATGTTTTCGAGGGGGGAAGGACATGTGGAGAAAACACATGTATAGACTTTAGCTGGAAAGTGAGAAAACAATGAGAAGACATTCCGCTGCTAGCTCTCGACTCGAAAGGTTGGTCTCACTGTCCTTCCCGCTTTTGCGGGTAGGTTTTTCCTGTCTTAAATATTCTATCTCCCTTTGTTTTTCATCATTACCTTCTTTACTATAGGATAAATGAAGCTTATTTTCTTTTACTACAGTTAGATAGTACATAATTGTTATTTAATTTAATAATATTTTAATTATTTCCGTCCCACAGAATTTCCACTCAATAGGACTAAAGATATTTTTGAATTTTATTAGAATGCTCTCTTAGCTATTCTTTAATCTTTATAATATTTAACGTTGTCTAGATTACAATTCAAAGCATTTGTTTATTTTTCGATGTGCATTGACTTACGATTTAATTGATTTTATATATTTGTATTTTCTGTATTTTAGGCTTCATGCTTGAAATGTTCCATCTCCGTTAGTTTCTCACCGTTATTTTCTAATTAGTAGGTCAATACGACCTATTTCAAGTCTTAATAGATTTTATATTTAAGTATTTTTTTTGGGAAACTGGTTCCACTTGATAAATCTGGAAATATTTTGAACTTTGATACTGACATAGTACACCTGGTTTTCCCTTATCTCTCCAATGTCGAGCATTATCAATATAAACACAAAGGTTGAAGATCTTTGTTTTTCTTATCTAGTTTGAAGGAGAAACGTACAATATCACACGATTAAGTTAATCTCATAGGCTTACAATTAATCTTTTAATTTAATTTCTTTAAAGTTATTTCATACTGATTCTTTTTATTATTTCTATAGATTTTAAATCTTTAATTGTCTTAATAATTTCGCTTGTCGTTTCCATTTAGCCAATTTGTGATTTGTCATTTTGCTGACCAAGACAATGTTTACCTCGAAGTATTTTTTTTTTCGTAATATATAGCAATATGAATAAAAGGTCTGGACATAATCTTCGTTTTTGATTAATAATTATATTTATGTAGTTTTTCTTATCCATGGGCCTTTAGCTTTGTTTATTTTTAATTTTGTAATCCACTTATTTCATCTTACATTTTGTAAAATGATGCAGCAGTATTTATTGACATCGTTTATATAATTATATCTTAGCAACTTTAGATGAGTCTGCATTATGTATTTATTTTTTTTCTCCTTCCGCAATCGGGCATGCACACTTATTGATAATTCTTAAATCAGACATCGAATAAATATGATGTATCCAGAGATTGTTTCATTTTTTTGGTTATGGGAAGCCGAAACGCCTTTATGGCCTTATTAGTTTGATTATACTAAATAACTAAGTATTGTGTGTTTTATTCAACACTCCGTTTAAAGCATTCATTCTCTTGACTAAGGTACAGTGTCATGCGTGGTATTTGATTTAATTCTGTCAACTTTATGTGAATATACGATTTTCTTTAAAATCTAACCCCGATATTGTAGACAAGCGTATAGCTTAGCTCGCTCCTTTAAATCGTTGAATAGCCAATTTATTCTCTATATGGCATATTTCACAATGTCCGCGTGACGACCGAATCGGTAAAATTCTCAAAATGGCAGTCGATGGACACGTGTATATTTACTCTATAGAGTGGTTGTATATACACATAGGTGCCTATGGATTTGTTTAATTTTATTATGATCTCCAGCCATGTTTCTGTATTTAAGGCTTCACGTTTGAGATGTTCCATCCCTTCTTAATTCTTCACCATTATTTCTTTATAGGTTCAACACGACTTATAATTTGTAAACCAAGGCTTAACGATTTATCTCAAGTGATTTATCCAACACAAAATTTTCCACTCGATAGATATGGAGACACATTTTTTGTTGATTTTGCCAGATTGTGCCAATTCTCAAAATGGCAGTCGATGGACACGTGTATATTTACTCTATAGAGTGTTGTATATACACATAGGTGCCTATGGATTTGTTTAATTTTATTATGATCTCCAGCCATGTTTCTGTATTTAAGGCTTCACGTTTGAGATGTTCCATCCCTTCTTAATTCTTCACCATTATTTCTTTATAGGTTCAACACGACTTATAATTTGTAAACCAAGGCTTAACGATTTATCTCAAGTGATTTATCCAACACAAAATTTTCCACTCGATAGATATGGAGACACATTTTTTGTTGATTTTGCCAGATTGTGCCTTTTGTCCTCTCTTGTCTATATGGTATTTATCGTTTCAATATAATGATCTGGAGCATTTATCCTCTTATCTAATGCATATAGTTCATGGACTTAATTAATTTATAAACGTTTTCAATCATTGTTTTCCTGTATTGTCTGGTGATCTCATCCGAAAGGTTTAATAGCATACTAGTATTTCATTCTCTTATCCGATATTATTATTGCTTATCTTAATTTTTATGTCCATATATGAACAGAATGTCCAGGTCTAAGTGTTCGCTTCGAATATCGATCGTAAACAAGTTTAAACATACCCCCCGAAATTCTCTTCCTTAGCCTTTATTTTGTGTAGTGATCAATTTTTCCTTTTGGTAACAACCGTTATAGATCCCTGGAAATGCATACTAAATAATAAGACAGTATTTTGTTTATTTGTTAACCTTATATGAATATGCATTTTCGTTTAAAACTTAACCGCGATATCTTAAGAAGGCGTATAGATTTGGTTGCTTCATTTAAACGTTGAATAGGATCACAATTTAGATATGACATAATTTACTACAGATGATTACTTGTCGAAATACAATCACAGCGAAATTTCAAAATGGCGACTAAAAAAGGGCACGTCGGGCAACCGATTCTTTTCATGATGCCTCCAACTGCATATGATCTTAAATATCCTGTGTATACTGGTATGAGGTCACCTTGAAATGCAATAAATGTGCAGAATTTTAACCTAAGAAAGATTTCATGAAACCTTCCCGTCTGGAACATTTCCCCTTGGTCAAGGACAGATAAAACATTTCAATGGGTATTAAGTTACCGTAAATATTTGCCAGCAGAAGGCAAGATGAGATTACACGAAAGTAGGATCAGTAAGTGTTTAGCTCCTGTTTTTGTTAGTAATTCTGGACCTTTATAAGGCAACGGAAGGTGGGCATCAAGATATATTCTGATGACGGGTGTGTGCCTTTGTCAAGGGAAGCAGTTATCCCGTGTAATGGGGATTACAATAATCATCAAATATTAACAAATCATCTTTGGTAGATATGGACAACCAAATGGTGCCAAATCTTTTAGTGTACTTATATTTTATCACTTATTTGTTCGTATCTAATCTTATGATGATCTTATAGTGTGGTGATCCATGTACAGAATTTAATAGGAAGTTTTTTTTTTTGGAAGCAATGAAATTCGCTGTTTCTTTCCCTAACCCAGCCAAAGGACGAAATCGTTTCATTACATCTTGCATCCTTAGAAGCTAATAACATTATTTCAGAACTAAATGCAATATGCAGACCTGGCAACCTATCAAATGTATAGTTTCGAATAACTTTAGATGAACAATAATAGTGGGCCTTGCACCTCGTGTATGTTTACACTTGACTGGTTTTGATAAGCCCTTCTAGAGACCCATATATATTTCACCAACTCCAGATTGTTTGGACAGCAGAGGTCTATAACAAAGGAGGATCTTATAACAGGAGAACAGACCTAAGACCCGTTGCGACATCGGCTTTCATAGTTTATGGAATGTGGTATTAGGCAGTGGTAACCAGTAGCAAGGATCACATTTCTGAGAGATCGGGAATAGGCATAGAAGATTAAGAAGGATATCTTGCGTGGTATGAAAAATGGACACCGGAGCATGTGATGTTTTATGTAGAACCTCCATATTATATAATAGGAATATGTTGCTCACGAAGGTGGACGTGAGTGAAGAATAATATAAAACATTATATCCCAATGGACGCTACCGAGCGTATAAGCCACTTGACATGAATCTGCTGAAGGAAGGGTCACTGTGGTACTATGTAAAGAAATCATCGGAAATATATGCATCATTTATAAAATATAGAGATTTACTCTATATACATCCATCTGCAGGAGATGCACCTGATTTTCGCTCAGACCTCTCAAGACCAACTAAAGGACATACCAAGTAAAGTACGCAAGATATAGTAGAGCCAACCCGAATCTGATCAGATGTGTCTAAAGCTCGGTTTCTACTCCATCATACCACTGAAATCACTGCGACAGCCATGTCTTAACGAGGCAAGATCTTTGATACCATTACAACGTATACATGCTAAATGTCCAGCACTGTACCCTGACGAAATTCCGATAGGAAGGTGCGCTAAATCAAACCAGGTCAGGATAAATTACACGATATAATGAAAGGTGTAAGAGGGATAGTCAACAATCGACAACAATATTTTTTTTTTAAGCCAACAAGCAGTGAACAGGAGTTCGGGCTGGAATAGGGGAAGGAACAATAAGAAGGGAAGACGCATAAGAAACAGTCATTCATAGAATCCACCTGTGACACCTTAAAATTTAAGATCTTATATTGAAGTTTTCAGGGCTACTCATGTCAGTGCATATTACAGATGTAGACAATCAGAATTATTTAATGTTAACAATTAGGTGTAGCCCACTTTAACAGAGTTGTAGGGCAACTGACTTTGTACATGCATATATCCCCAACTCCCTTGACAAGGCTACCCTTTCTATTTAGCTGAAGCAAACTACTTATCTAACTTTATTACGTTTTAACTGGCTCGAAGTATAGTGGTTTTCCTTTGTCATTAACAAGGTAAATACCTAATCCAGTGTGCATGAAGGATTTAAAAAAGATGATAGACTATAGGAATACTATTACACTAGAAATAATTAATAGTTCATCCTGATACACAGTAGAGGCAGTGAGAATAGCGCCTCAACTAGTAAGCTATCATAGCTAGTTAAGTTTCAATACACCCAGAAAGAGCTTATCTCCTCGAAGGGGAGATTAAAAAGGGGTGGAAACGGGTCCTCTGGAATTTTCCTCGAAATTCTGCGGTAGCTCCCGCCATGAACGAGTGTCAGACTTCCGTGTAGAACTGGCAGGGGAGGGATAGCCACTAGAGTGGTCCAAAATTAAGAGTGATAATAGATCGGGATCCAATTCCCGGTGACGGGTTTCGAGGAAACACCAGAGGGATGAAAAGGCAGTGAAATGTGTAGAAAATGATGGAAGAGAGATGAGAGAGAGGTGATGAAAGAGGTGTTGAAAGCGATGAAAAGGCAGTGAAATGTGTAGAAAATGATGGAAGAGAGATGAGAGAGAGGTGATGAAAGAGGTGTTGAAAGCGATGAAAAGGCAGTGAAATGTGTAGAAAATAATGGAAGAGAGATGAGAGTGAAGTAATGAAAGAGGTGTTGAAAGCGATGAAAAGACAGTGGAATGTGTTTAAAACAATGAAAGAGGTGTTGAAAGCGATGAAAAGGCAGTGAAATGTGTAGAAAATGATGGAAGAGAGATGAGAGAGAGGTGATGAAAGAGGTGTTGAAAGTGATGGAAAGGGCGATGAAATATGATAAAAGGGCGTTGAGGATGATGAAGGATGATGAAAGAGGTGTTGAAATATGATGAAAGGACAGTGGAATGTGTTTAAAACATTGAAAGAGGTGTTGAAAGTGATAAAAAGAGTGAGAAAGCGTTGAATGTTGATGAGAAAGAGATAGAAAGATGCAGAAAGATGTTGAAGGAGAAAGAATTGAAAAAAAAAAAGTTGGATAAAGAGTTTTGTAAATAGTAGATAAAGATGGATAAAAGAAAGTACACTTAATGTGTAAAGCGTAGCTGTCGGCCGCAATATCGCCTCGATAGAAATATTTCTTTTAAAATAATACATATATGCACTGGGGGTTTGTTTAAGCTGATTTATATAAGTTTCAGCGGCTGTATACACTAATTTATATACATGGGTCTTTATTAATTACAATATTGTGTTATATATTAAATAACAAATATGTATTCTCCTTTTAAGAAGCAATTTTGGTTCTAATGTTGGTATATGATATTTAAGAGTTACTCAGTTTTTTTTTAAACAACGATTTTGTCTTAATGATTATTGTAAACTTTGAAGAGCTTGCAGTTTTTTTTTTTAACTATAACGTGTGTTTTAAACTTCCAGTTTTCCTACTTTATTATATGTTAACAATTTTGTCTTAGTGTCATGGTGAACTTTAAACAGTTTACAGTTCTTTTTCTTTTTATAACGTGTGTTCTAGTGTTAAATGTTGAAAGGAGCTTTAACACCATGTTTCAGTGTTTGTGTGTTATTTGTCTCAACATTGCCTTTGTGCCGCATATCGCCTCACAACCTTGCTATAGCGTTGTTGCCATTTTTAAAGATTTTCACAATTTGTATTAGTGTTAATGTGTCATTTAGAGAAATTACCATAACCTCATCCTTATATAGTACACCGTTTTACACCGTTTTATTTAATGAGCTATATGAGAGATTTTAGATGTAAAAATAAGAGTTACTATTTACATGAGCCAAATCGACCCAGCAGTTAGAGCAAGAGGGGGGGAATCAGATGTTTCCTCCTTTCACGTGACGTCACTGTTTACCCCGACTGGTCGTGCCAGATAAGAGGGAATACCAGGAAACTCTGTCCTACTGACATCGCTCCCTCAACACGAGAAACGACATCTTGGGTTTTCGTGTTCTCCTGGTGTAGAATTGGCTCAGCCTCATTTTAACATAGTATATAATTAAGAGTTGTCTCACAACCTTGTTTTAATATGACACACCGTTTTGAAGAGCTTGTACAACCTGTTAGGATATGGGTTAGGAAAATTTTAGTTTCTTTTTATTGTTATGTTACAATTTTATCCAACATATCCTATATATTCCCATAGAATTGTAGAACCAGAGGGACCACAAGAGACGACAATTTGAGAAACCCGCTAGAGATAGTTAATAGAGTCATTGGTGGGAATGCTGGCGGCGCTGAAGTACGCCGTTCGACCAGGGTCAAGAAACCCACCGAGTGCAGATCGTGTTCAGGCTGCCAATGATTTGACTTATAGGATGTGTACTAGAGCTAGTTGAATTTTGATCATAGTAAAATGTGCTAGAATGTGAGTTAAAGGCCCTAGATAGTGGCCTTAAAGAGATTTCAGTTTTTTTTTTTTTTTTGAAGAAGCTATTCTGTATTAATAGCATGTGTAATTCAACTCCTGGGTTCGACGGTATATTTTGTTTTAATTTTTAATTGAAGGTTATGAATAATGGTTCAACTTCAAGATTAATTAGGAAACCTAGATGATTTAGATATCTGCTGTGCTTGTAACCAATTTCTCTGTGAAGAGACTTGAAACATGTGCTGGGTAAAAAGCCCCTATAACTCCTTGTTTTTAAGTCATAGTCTAAAGGGGGTTTCTAATGAGAGTATGTAATGCAGCTACAATCTAAGAATTGATAGAGCAACAAGTAACCTCTGTTGTTAAACTTCAGAACGAGCTGGGTACCAAAAGCCCTATAAGTCCAAAGGAAGAGTTTAACTGAATAGCAGAGAAAGAAGAAGCGTTGGCAAAACACTTGTAGGCCTATCATATCTTGGCAATGAGGTAAATACTTGAAGTTCAGTTCGCTCCATTTAAGTGCTAGTTTGGAGATTCATTTGTTTAGACACCAAGTGTCAAGATAAGAAGATTTTCAAATTGTGAGACACATAGTTAAAGTGTTAGTTTAGATTTCAGCATTGATTATTAACAATCAAACTTTATTGATTTGTTTAAGTATAAATAATATTTATCTATGAATAGATAATTTGTATTAGAGTTTGTAAGAGGCACTTAATTTAAGTTAATAGGGCATTAGTCCCCTCTTTGTTTTAATTAGAAACTTTATTTGATTTCACATTAGTCCTGGAATTTAGAAATAGTTAGGAAATGTTGACATTGATTATTGAAGTATTTTGGCTTATATAATAGAATTTAGCTTTAGTATGATTGCTCGCTATGAATGAATTGTATGAATGGGAATGCGAAATGAATGTGAGAAAGCTGTAGTCAATTATATCGTGAGCCCAAAATACATTAGAATAGGGTTAAAGACTTTGATAGGATCGATTTTTTTTATTTCGAATTTTGCTAGGACCGAGAAGCCTCAAACAGGACAACTACAACTCTATTGTTAGGAAAATATTCGCTCCACTCTGTTAGGTCTCCTTTTTAGAGGAGTGTGAATATTGATTTCTTTTATGAGAGTAATCAGTTACTCTATTTATTTATATCAACTTGAATTTTAAGAGTCGTAGATAATGACCATGTCTCGATTCTCAGACTGGGGATTAGTGGAAGGTCACGGTCAGGCCAAAAGCCTGCAAGTCCCCTCCTCATTAGAGGGAACGGAGAGGTATCAGGTGAACTTTGTGCTAGGTGGGGGGATTCAGTTGCCGACGTCGCAGACTAAGTGTAAAGCGACGTAAACCTCGGGTAACCGATCTGACATCGTAATTTACGACGCTTTGAGCGTGACTGAAATGAGGGTGATACAGTCGGGAGGTTGGAAAGGATCGGCACGTTGGGAGCTCTTTTATATATTGCGCAGCCTGTAACAAATTCCCCGATGGACGAGCTTAGAAAACATGCGCTGGGTAGAGAAATCGAATTCCCTGTAACTCCTTGTCTATAAGTAAAAGCCTAAAGGGGTTTTCTAATGAGGGTTAACAATTGAGCATATAACAAACAAGTTATGATTAGACGAGGCGATTCCGTCTACAGATTTTAGGTACCAGTTAGCAAAGTGACAGATGGACTGTCCGGATTCTTTGCGTTTTATATCACCCCAGGCTAGCAAGAGCTTTTCACTCAATTAAAGACTATTAGTCTACCATACGTTTAGTTAGAACGAATTTAAGTCTAAACATCAATTAATATATAGAATTTTTTTTTTTGAGTAATTCTTTATAAGATAGGTTAAATTTTAAATTAATAGGACACACAAAATGAACTTTTGAAGTAGATTGCCAGAACAAGCCAATATAGCGGTCCAAATTTGAAGAGGGATTATTAATTTTTTTTTTTGGAAGATCGAATATAAGGTATTTTCGTTTTGAGACAGTGAAATGACCTAGAGCAATGGGTTATTTGTTTTACAAGATTTGTTTTTCCAGAGAGATACTAAGAACTCAGGTGAGAAGACATATATCACAAGATATGAGTTAGACCTAGTTTCTATCCATCATAATTTATTGCAGAATTGGTTTGAGTATTTTTATTAAAGGGATTTGTTGGTCAAAACTTATGAGTACACATCCTATGGATAAGCTAAACAATGTATAGTAGGGGTAAACTACATGTTAAAATAAAGGACAAAGGTGGGAGAGATTTCAACCACAGGTAATGTAATTTGGAAGTAATATGGTTGTGAGAGGCTTCCTTTTGTATTAAGAGAGGCAGGGAACACGCCAGACAAACACTCCCAGTGACAAGTTAGTAAGGACAAGTTTTATCTTTGTTAGATATTACACGAGTTTTGAGATACTAGTGAGATAACCTGGACCCCTCAGTGCATATATATTCGTTTTATTATTTTTATATATAATATATCATATATTTTGTTCTCATTATTATATCCATGTATATTCGTATATGTAGAAGCACAATCCATAGCATAGGTATGTGTGGCATTTTGGTAGCAGCGTTGTTACCATCTTCGGACAAATGTACCGAATAAAGATTTTCTTTATCACAATTTATATATTCATTTGTATTCATTATATATATATATATATCAAACCATTTTTTTTTACTTATAGTAAATACCCATTTTTACGATTCATAACATAGATATGTGTGACATTTCGGTAGCAGCGTTGTTACCATCTTCGGACAAATGTACCGAATAAAGATTCTTAATCACAATTTATATATTCATTTGTATTCATTATACATATATACATCAAACCATTTTTTTTTTTACTTATAGTAAACACCCATTTTACGATTCATAGCATAGATATGTGTGACATTTTGGTAGCAGCGTTGTTACCATCTTCGGACAAATGTACCGAATAAAGATTTTAATCACAATTTATATATTCATTTGTATTCATTATATATATATGTATATCAAATTTTTTTTTTCTTATAGTAAATACCCATCTTAATATTCCTTATTTTTATCTAACATCGCGTATATCCATATTGTTCCAATATTTTTTTTGCATGCATCACATTCGTGCAGCTCGAATATGTATATTTTCTTTGTTTCTGTTTTACACTATTATTTTAATGTCATCGATAGGAGTTGCAACTTTAGATTTTTTTTTTATCATTGTCATTTTGAACATGTATAGCCATTCCTTCGCTGCCATATGTATCGTATAGAACTAATAAAGTTTTTTTTTTGATATGTTTTAGGAATTGGGCATGTCTACCATACAAACACAATTCCTTGGCGCCCATAATTATTATGTTAACCTGAATGGCATAAGAATCTGTTTTGCACAGAACCTGTGTATAGACCACCCCTTCTCCACCCACTGGGACTGCGGTCGGGAATGTGTGGACTCGACTTACATCTGGGTCAAGACTCCCTGGAATACAGACAGCAAAGGGATGGGCTCGGTATATTGCCCATAGAATGGTAGGGTAGAACTTCCTTCTGTAATCACGATGAATTAACCTGCCCCAGGTTCCATGGCCCGTCTGTTCCCCCTTTGCCGGAGTGACTGTGATTGCATAGTGGGATCGTAAAAGAATGCATTTCTCCCAATTTCATATTTTCTCATGGAATATTTGATCAGATATGAATTGAAATAAACTCATTCTTTCACTCTGGCAGGGGAGGAATTGTTGGGTCACATTTCACCAAACAGACCCAACAAAGATGTAAACATTCCTTTACATCCTATGTACATATACGCATTGTCTCGCCGAAAGTGTTTGGTGTACAGATGGATGTCCCACGGCAATGGCCGACGGTGATTCAAAGACCAAACCGGGAGGGAGATGCAGCGCTGGACGCGGATACCCGTGGATACTAAGATATATCAAGGAAGGCACAGCCCTGGTCAGAAGCCCGACGGAAACAGGAGCAGGAGTCCAACCACAACATAAGCAGAAAGCTGATGGGCAGTGGAGAAGCCACCTCAACAAGAAGAAACGGACATCCAGCATGCGACTTTGTAAAACCTCCTTTTAATTCTTGTATATATATATGACCTGTGACATGACATTTTGATAGATGGGGACCATTTATTAATACTCTTGGGATTTCTTAAAGAAGAAATTAGCGTATAGGTCTCTCAGAAGGGTAGCATCCTAGATGGGATTTTAATTCCATTGATTAATTTAAACTTATCTCTCAATAAGACAGATAAATTCCGAATTTGGGTTAATATTTAGTTTAAATTGGTCTTTCATAAGTCGTGTAAGAATATTTCTAATTCATAATTTCCTTAAAAAAATAAAAATTTAATAAAATAATATTTTATCTCAATAAGACAGATAAATTCTGAATTTTGGTTAATATTTAGTTTAAATTGATCTTTTCATAAGCTGAATAAGGATATTTCTAATTCATAATTTCCTTAAAAATAAAAATTTAATAAAATAATATTTTATCTCAATAAGACTAAGTCATAATTTCCTTAAAAAAAATAAAAAAATTTAATAAAATAATATTTTATCTCAATAAGACAGATAAATTCTGAATTTGGTTAATATTTATATTAAATTGATCTTTTCATAAGCTAAGTAAGAATATTTCTAATTCATAATATTTTTTTTTTAAATATTATTTTTATTCCTTAAATTTTAACCTTAATAATATTATTTTTCTATTTTATATTTCGAGAATTTGGTATATTTATTATTCTGTGGGAGTTAGAGTTTGAGGGCGCTAAAAAAAAAGGAATAGGGGGCCAGAATTTTTTTTGGGGGGAGTGGATCAAGGACCAGTGAGTCAGTTTTGGACGCGGCTTTCGAGGGGGGCGGACGAAAATTTTCCACCGGGCGAGAAGTAAGTAGCCGAGATGTTCAGGTAAGTTTTACTCTAAAAAAAATTTTTATCGTGAAGACACATTTTTTATACATGACGAAGTCATGGTAGGTAGAAAGAATTTTTTTTCCTTTTGATAAAGACGTCTTGCCATTTATAGCGAGTTCATAGTGAGAGAGGGACTTTTTCATATATTAACAGATAGATTATTTTGCCCAAGCAAGATCGTCTTGAATGAGGTGTTATAGATTCACATTTTTACCTAATTATGTCATGTCACAGTAAATACAATTTGTTTTATATTTTAATTATTTTTATAATCCTTTTTCTGTCGAATAAAAATTAACATGGTAATTATAATGTGTACTATTGACTATATAAAACCACAGATCACACATGAACTTTGATGCGTATGCTGTGAATATTGAGTGTATTATAAGAGGTTTATTGCCTTATCATAAACGGTGAATATGTATACACCTGAATCTCTTTACATGCTAAAGAAGATCAAGATATAAATGTTTTATAATCGATGCTCAATTACAAGACAAATGTTAATTCGAGTGTATACTATATTTACCGTGTATGATGTAATGCAAGAGCGTATCTTACGTCCCAAAATTCTCATCTTGGAACAAACTACATTTTGACTATTTATATGGGTTCTTGTGTTCGTCATACAATATCGAGTGTATACCTGGGTGTAAATTTGGCTATTATACATGTTGATACAAGTATATGTTGAATGTTACATTCGTATGTCTAAGTCAAGGATGGAACATAGTCATCTAGATGTAAGAGGTCATGGCTTTATGGACCCATCATTATGATAAGTGGGAGTTAGGTAAATATAACAACCGTTATTTTTAATTTACAATATTATAGCTTCATCGATTGGTATATTTAATGCTGTGTTTTATAATTTTAAAGAATGTAATGTACAATTAGACAAAGAACCACGCTAGGCCTAGACGAAATTCGAGCCATGATTGGCAGCTTAGTTTAAATTTAGGACTCAGTGCAGAAAAACAACATCTGGAGTCACCAGATGTGCTGGGATCAAATATAAATTTTGGCGCTAGGAAATGATAACACTGACGTCAGAATTTCTCCCCATTCTTGCTCACGATTGGTTGAAAATGCCCACGTGACCCCAGCCAAGTCTTTCAACACAAGTTAATTAAATTTAATTACCATTTCTATCTTTTTAACAGAAAATACACGTTTAAATTTTCAAATATTATTGAAAATACACTAATAATAAACCTGTTTCATACATTTATTATATACAATATTTTATTTAAATTATTTTCTGTTTGTAACATTTAGATGTTTTAAAATATATTTACTTAGAAGAAAATATGATGTTAATAATTTTTAATTTACTTTAATATGGAAACTATGACAGTGTCATAATAAACATATAACAGATGTCAATTTCAAATGACTTACCATTATGTAAGAAATTGGCAGGGAGGTTTTCCTATTATATGGTTACATATACCCAGATTTAATATTTCAATTCATGAAATACATTTTATTAAGTTTACCTTTATTTATAAACCAGTTGATAGTTTAAACCAATTAGAAGCTTATTTATTTTTAGGCCTAAATGTCTTTTTTTTTCATCTTTATTGGTTGAAACAATTTTCTAAGGCAATTTATTGAATAAAAAGGCATGTTTTCTTTTTAAGTGTTTGAAATAACAAAAAAGCTATAATTATCATTATCTTAATAAGGTTTTTCAGGAATATTGCATATGAGTGTATGAAAAAATACATTTCTTGACATTCTTTTGGTTAATAATTTTTTTTTTTGCTTATCCCTAGTACACGTGGTACAGGCCATGATAATCATGATGGGTAGTTAGCGACTGCTTTTTACTGTAAGCGCACCACATGTCTACACATGTGAAAAGCAGTTCGACTTTGCACTTACAAATGCCAGAGCCCGGTTTGGTTACTTGCACTCGCTGGTGGGGTTGGACTTTTGCAAGAATTGGGGGCCATTGGAGCATTTTTTTTTTTTTAAACAGAAAAAAGTGTCCAATGCGGGAATCGAACCCGGGTCCTAGTGGTCGAAAACCAAACGGTTTAACCAGCCTTCCACCGACCCCCTTGGTTAATAATGAATTTTACTTATAGAAGTGTTAGCATGTCTATGGTCTGCCCTTGAGGTACATGCTGACCTACATGATGAAGCTTTTCATAGTATGAAGGAGATATTTACATGGTATGAACAAGATAATTTTAGCAGGTTTTTATATTTCATTTTTTTTAGGGTAATTTCTAGATTTTTTGAACATTTTTTTGTGTAATTTTATCAAAATGTAAGAGCAATTGTGCATCTTTTTTTTTTTTCAAACTCAGCCTTTGTTTTTTAGTAATTTTATAAACTTTTATTTTAGTATAGATTTAAGACCTATTCTTATGATTAAAGAGATATCCATTTCTTGAACTAGGAGTTAAGATTTTGTGTCTCGGACAGTGAAGCACCTAAAAGACGAGATTTAGGCTCTCTTGGTATCCATCACTGTATGCAATCTTTATGAAGCAATGTTGAATTAGTTGGGTAGTCAGTGTAGTAGTTTTTTTTTTTAAATAGGATTCTAGGATTTATAATATGATCTAAATTTGAGGATTTCCTTTTTTTGTTGTTGTTGTTGTTTTCTCTTTGTCGCTTATTTTAAACACAGGACGGACGGGATACAGGCCCTCTAGATAGCTTTTACAGTAAATGATAATATATTTTTTAGGTTAAATAGATAGGATTAAACAAATATTTGAAGATAGGATTTCTATATTTTTTTAATGAACCTTGCACACTTTTTTTTTATGTTAGAGTACTATTTTGGGTACCGAATGACCAAATTGGTGGTAATTAGTACAAGTTTATTTTCTTTTGTGAGTTTATGGAGGTGGACCATAACTAGATTTTCTTTGGTATAGAGCACTTGTGCTTATCTCCCTGAATTTAGTATTTTGAATAGTTGTTTTGTTTGTTTAATGTTCAGGCAGTGCTTTTGATTTCAAGTTTAGTTTGAGTGCATCCGCAAATGTTTTTTTATTTTTTTTTTTGTATGAATGAAGGATAGTGAATGAGATATCAAACTTCAAGCCAAATGTATGTTAGACCTGGACAAATTAAGATATTGGTAGGATAGGATCTTGTAACTTTATACAATATGTGTTAGGACCTTAATAGTTTGATCTACCATCAGGGATCTGTAAACTCACTGACAATCTGATATGTCTGCTTAGGCAGAATTTCTTCACTTCATGTGGAGGTATAAATTTGATTTCAATTTTTTTTTCTTTGTTTATGTATGTTAGGTTCAAACTTATCTATTTTTTTAACTATTTTTTTTTTTACCCTGGATGAGATATAGGCTCTCCAGCTAAGTTTCTCTTTCTGTGAAGAAAGCACTCGCATGGTTGTGGGAAATGTCATTTGTCATGTGCTCTGGGAGCACACACTGGATGTCAAGGGAGAGAGTCCCATGAATTTTTCTTCTGACTGCTCTGGGAGCAGCAGTTGTATTGAGACCATGTGAAGGTCTTTGTCCTCCGCCTGAAAGTCCCGAAGGTGTGAGAAGCTCTAGCTTTGGGCAGCTAGAGGACAAATGGCATAATCCCATGTAAACTAACAAGTACCTGAGTGTCAGTTTGTGATTATAGATTTGGTATTGCACCTTGAATACCGGTTCGAAAGAAATAATTTTTTTTAAAGTTTATTATAAAAAGTAGGGTAATTTTTGTGTGTTTTAAGGTCATTAAAAAAAAAAAAGGAGGTACATATACTTTAAGGCTAAATTTTGGTTTAATATTTTTGTGAAGCAGGATTTTTTTTTTTTTTTAACAAAGGATGTTTTCAATTATGTGTGGCCATGCGAGGTCAATGTACCGAATAATTTAGGTAGACAACTAGTCTAACCATGTAAAAAGTTTCAGTTCAATTTTTAATCAAAGATTCAATTAGTTTTACCAAAATGAGTTGTGTGTGGGATCAAAGTGTTTTAAATTACTGATTTGAATTACCCTATTAAATATTAGTAGAAAGAAGCGCATTAAATTTGAAACTTGTCTTTTCCCCCCTGATACCTTTATGTATTTTAGGACTTTTTTTTTTGGCTGTTACATTATGAAAAATGCATATATTGGATAATTGTTATTATTTGAAAAAGAAAATGAATTGCATTTGCATACGTGTATCCCATAATATTTTTTAAATTTGTAGATTTATGATTTTAGAATTTTTGAGTTTTTTTTTTTTGTACATTCATCACTTCACCCTAGCACCCAGGGTGGATTTGAGTGATTAATTAATATTTGAGTATAGATATACTATTTTTTGTAGTAAATATTTTCTTTTATGTAATTTTTTTTTATTTTATTAAGTTTCCTCACTCGGTGTTGGAAATTAATTTTCCTTTTTATTTTGTAAAATTAATTTTTTGTCAGGGAGGATTGTTGGGACACCTCGTGACCATAATATGCCAAAGTAACCCAGAACCCCACCTAACCTAACCATATCCCACCTTTGTCCATGTAAGCCACAAACCTCTGGTGATTGCGAGGTGCCGAGATGGAGCCTGAAGCCACCTTTAGCCTTGGCAGCACTGAGCCAGAGACTGAGATCCCCTTCCTGTAGTCAAGCCACCTGACCTGTGGTGGATGACCTGGCCCCACCAACACCAGGATAGTCTGAGATGGACTCAGACACCCCTTCCTGGTGGTCGAGCCACATGTCTGATGGTGGCTGACTTGACCACAAGCCAGTCCAAGATGGACTCAGACACCCCTTCCTGGTGGTCAAGCCACCTGACCTGTGGTGGATGACCTGGCCCCACCGACACCAAGCTAGTCTGAGATGGACTCAGACACCCCTTCCTGGTGGTCAAGCCACATGACCGATGGTGGCTGACTTGACCACAAGCCAGTCCAAGATGGACTCAGACACCCCTTCCCTGTAGTCAAGCCACCGACCTATGGTGCTTGACCTGGCTCCACCATCTTCATGCAGAGCACCAGCTCCACTACGAGCCCTGAACCTTTTCCAAGCTGACCCCAAGATGCCCAGAATCAACAATAATAATTATATTTTTAAAATCATTTTCAATTCAATATTTTCATAATTTTTATTATTATTTTTTTGTGAATATATCTTTAATAATTTTATATTTAATTTATTTTTATCATTTTTTTTAAGATGCCTTTTTGATTTTTTATTTTCATAGAGAGAAGAGTGATGATAGCCTTGGGGGGTGAGTTCAGCAACACTGGGGAAAAGGAAGCGGGATATTTTTACATTCTTGGATATGGGACAATTTTGATATTTTACATTTTTGAGATATTGACATTCTTGGAGATTTACATTTTAAGATTGACATTTTTTTTCTTAACAAAAATTTGATTTTTTTCCTGAGAAGCAAAAAAGTCTTGGAGTTGCGGAGGGCGGAGGCCGCTGGCTGCGGCCTTTGCTGCCCCTTTTCGAATCGTGGACATGGGTGGCTGGGATGAAGAGGTAGGTCGGGGATAATCTGGGACTTTGGCACAATAGGCCTTTTTTTTTTTCTTTTGTATAAAGTTTAAAACTCTTCCCTTTTAACCTTATCTACAGTTTTTTTTAATATATATATTTTTAATCTTATATATATCTGCGTGATGTACATTGAAAGATTTTATTAGTCTTAATAAAAATTTGTCTAACCAAAAATTTGATTGGTTAATTTCCCTTTTAACATTTATTGCTAGCCGGCACAGCTTTAGGTCTCTACATGTGCCATAGATGAATAAATTTGTGGTCTGCTTTTCTGCAGCCACTGGCGCCCTAATATATGGACATGTAGAGATCAGGAAATAGTTAGTAAAAGTATAAAATCATCACGATTTTTAACAATGACGCCCAAAGCAGAGGGCATAATTATGTTTATAATTTTATTCTTCCATTGTTGGAGTTTAATTTATTATAACTCTGTGTATATATGTTTATTGTATTTGACCACAGGTGCCTGGTCACGTGTGTATGGATTTATTGTATATATAGTGTGTGTTTGGAAATAAAATGTGTGTTAAGTTGTGTTGAATTGGAGCCTTGTGAGACTCGTGCTTTCACGAAGTAGTTTAGATCGGAAGACCCGCTTCATTTAGAACAAGACCTCGGTGCTTACTAGACCTCTAGGCAGAAGAGTAAAACAAAGGAGAACCAGCCAAAGAAGAAGATTGCGAACATTTTGGTCCCTCTAAATCCGGATATAGGCTAGGTTAAAGTTTAAGAAGCTTAAAGAAGTTTAAGAAACCTAAAGAGGTTAAAGAAGTTTAAGAAGTTTAAAGAAGTTTAAGAAGTCGAAAGAAGTTAAGGGAATAGAAGAAGGTTAGAGATTTAAGAAAGAATCAAGAAAAAGGCCTATGCAAATACAGGCAAATTATAGAAAAAGAAGAATTTATGCAAATAAAGTTTTTGCAAAAAAGGTTATGCAAAAAAGGCTTTAGGAAAGTTTTTGCAAATTGAATTAAAAGAAAAAAGGAAAAGGCCGAGGTATAGAGCGTCAAGCAATAATTTAAGTTAAGTTGAGAACAAAAAGCAAGTCTAAGCCATGAAGTGGGCATTAAGAAGTAGAGCCGTTAAAAGAACGACTATTTCCAAGTGGATCAAAAAGGCAGAAGCGGAGTTGGAGGAAGAAACTCCTTCTGAGGATGTGATAAGAACGAGCTATACACTCATCGAAAGGAAAATAGCAGATCTTCGGGAAGAAGATGAGTTGATCTGGAGGTTGATGCTAGAAGATAAGGAAATTGATTACAAGGAACGAGAGGAGGAGAAGGACACAGTGAGCCAGTATTATGAGAAGTGGATAGATCTTAGAATTATGACAAATCACTTCCTCAGCTCTCTGAAGAAAAATACGGAGGCCCTCCATGGTGCTAGTTCGAAAAAGGGCTCACTGCCTGGAACAAGAGTATGCCGATTGCCCAACTTGGATTTGAAGATCTGCGGTGGAAGCAGTTTGGAATTCGGGATGAGTGAGAAGCCAAGTGAAAGGAGTTGATCCAGCTTCTATTAAGGAAGATGCTGGGATTGTGGTATCATCCGAGCAAATGGTAGAAGAGACATCCAAGCAGATTGCCGTTGAAGAAAGTAAAAAGGCTCAAGTAGTAAAAAGGCATTTGGCTGAAGAAAGTAAAAATACTCAAGTTAAGAAGAAGTCTGCTGTAGAAGTTGATGAAAGTAATAGGGCTGAAGTTGAGAAAGAATCCGTTGAAGCAGATGAAGAGAAAGGGCTGGATGTGAAGCAAGGAATGGATTCAAAGACCACTGAAGAAGTGAAGCTGCTATATGCAGAACAAGGTACCGATTCAAAGGTGGCAGAAAATCTATATGCAGAACAAGGCACCGATTCAAAGGTGGCAGAAAATCTATATGCAGAACAAGGCACCGATTCAAAGGTGGCAGAAAATCTATATGCAGAACAAGGCACCGATTCAAAGGTGGCAGAAAAGCTAGATGCAGAACAAGGTACCGATTCAAAGGTGGCGGAAAGGCAAGACGCAGATTTAGAGAATGGGAAAGACTCAGAAGCTGAAACCAAAGACAATGGAGTAGGGGATTCTGAGACTGCAATTAAAGGTTATGAATCGGTGAGCAATTCTAAAGCGGTAGCTGAGGGCGATGATCAAGTGGAGATTCCAGATGGTGAAGCTGAGTCCATTGATCATATTGAGGAAAGAGTCGTCAGAGTTCCAGCATCGAGGAAATTGGTGGAAGCAAGACAAACTGGAGATGCAGAATTTGAAGTAAAGGGATGCTCTTTTCCCGATCGCCCTGTATTTGAGTGTGGGTCCAAGGCGACTCCTATACGGCCAGTATTTGACGACGCTTCCTGTCGAGGAAACTGCGGACTCGCCTTGAGGCGGTACTTGAGGAGGAGACCCGGTCTGCAGAGAAGAATACCTGAAATAAGGATAAAACTTCGGGAGAATAAATTTGGAGTTTTGGCCGACGTGGGAAGATATTTTCGGATGATCGCCATTAAGGGCAATGATTGGGACTACCTCAGATTTCTTTGGAAGAAAAAGATGGACAACTGATGGGTTTTGGGCGGGAAATCATTGTAGACGATTTTGGTTGAGTGTCCCGTACCTCAAAAATCCGGACGAAAAGGAAATAATTGAATGATGATGCAAAGGTTGGAGAAAGTAAAACGCTTTCTAAACAGGGTTGTACCATCCAGATCACTTATGTGAAGAGAGAACCAATACAAAAGGGTTCAATTGGCAAATATCTTCCAAACAATAAAGTGCAACTTGTATCGAAGGAAACTGTTTCTGGAGCTGTAGTAACTCCAATATTGTATACTCCGGCCAGTTCTCCAAAAGGGCAAGTGCCTACTCCAGAGAAAATCTTAATTTAGGAGACAAGTCTCCAGAAATGTCTGGTAAAAGTGCTAAACTGGAAAGGATTGCGAATCCTGTAGATCATTGGACTATTATATTGAGCGGTTTGAGATCTCTAAAGAGGATTTCGGAATCCTATGACTGCTCTAAGCCTTCAGACGATACCTCTAAGCCTGCAGACGATGCCTTAGCATCAGATCCTGATTCTTCAAAAGGTAAAGCTCAAGGTTCTCAAGAGGTTCCAGAAATTGCAGTGGAGGATTCTGACGAAAAGTCTGCGGTTGAGGATTCTCAACCTTCAGAGCCTCTTGATGTGGAGGGTTCTGGAGTGGGGGCTTCAAGCGATGTAGAGGTAAGAGCTCAAACAAAGAGCCCTAAAGCCATATCTTCCAAAGTACTTTGCATGAAGAAAGAAGAATCCAGCATAGACTTGGAAGAGGAAGACTGGAAGAAACGAACCCTCTCCGGCCTCAATCACCTTCAAAGCCCTAGAAACCACAGATTCTGAAGAAATTGATATGACGATTTTGGGCAACATTGCGAGAGAGCATTGCGCACAAAGGATTGCATTTGAACAGTCCAATGTTATAAGGACATTGGGTTTGGGATAGATCCAAATTGAAGACTGTTTCCTATATGACGTTCAGTCGTTGGAAAAGACATCGGTGACTGCCAAACGCGAAATGCTTTCCTTTGTCGCCAAGTTAGATGATCCCTTAAGATGGTTGGCACCTGTCCTTGTAACAGGAAAAATAATGGTTCAAAAGTTGTGGATAACGGGATTACATTGGGATAATCTGATGGATGAATCATTGATTGAAGCTTGGACTAATATAGAAAAGGAGTTGAATTTCCTAGGAAGAATGAGAATACCCGATGGTTGGGTCTCGGAAGGAATACCCAGGGAGTGCAGTTGCATGGATTCGGTGATGCCTCCGAAGACGCCTATGCGGCAGCTGTTTACATAAGAATTCCCACTGATGATGGTGTCAGTGTAAGACTGTTGGCATCAAGTGCTAAGTTGGCTCCCATGCCGAAGATGTCAATTCCACGCCTAGAGTTGTGTGCAGCTCTTTTGCTGACCAGACTAGTGAAATATAATGGAAGAGTTGGATATCAAACTGGAGAGTGATACCTGTTGGTCCGATTCTACCATAGTCTAGAATTGGTTAAGAACTATGTCTGGAAATCTCCCCACTTTTGTCGGCAATCGTGTCGCGGAAACTCAGAGTTGTCCACAAGTCAGGGAGTGGCGCTATGTTCCCACAGGAGATAATCCAACGGATATTGCCTCGCGAGGAATTCTGGGGTCCGAGCTGAAATGGTATTCCATCTGGTGGACAGGACTTACCTGGTTATCAGCGGAATCAACAGAATGGCCCAGAATGCTTCCTGTGTTTGAGAACCAAAGTCAAACTGAGCTCCTGAGTGTTCATGCCATCAGTGAAACACCTTTCTTGGTGGCTATCGGAGAGATAAGCTCGACCTTTAATGGATATATCCTTGGAGTCGGCAGTAGATTAAAATGGGCTCCATCTATGACATATGAACAAAAACATCCTGCGCTATTGCCTTCATAAGGAAAGGTAGCTCAGATGATTATTCAAGTGGCTCATATGCGGACTTTGCACGGAAGTGTGCACCTGATGCTCTCCACGTTGAGACAGAGGTATTGGATACTGAGCGTAAGAGATCAAGTGAAGAGATGCATTCGAGAGTGCGTGACATATGTCGATACAATCGCGTCACTCAAGGCCAGCTAATGAGCGATTTACCCAAGGAGAGATTAACACCGGGTAAACCCTTCTCAATAAGTGGTGTAGATTGTGCTGGACCTGTGAACCTTCGAATGTCCAAGGGTAGAGGTCGAAAGACAGAAAAGGGCTACATCTGTCTAGTTGTGTGCTATGTGACCCGAGCCGTACATCTTGAATTGTTCCCAGATGCCTCTACACCCACCATCATGACGGCTTTTAAGCGAGTTGTAGCGCGAAGAGGGCACTGCACTCGGCTATATAGTGATGAAGGAACAAGTTTTGTAGGAGCTGCACGACAGTTACGTTCAAGTTTCTATCTGGCTCAGTTAAGAGAACTGGCTGCCGTGTTAGCTAATGATGGAACTAAGTGGAAGACCATCTCTCCCAATGTCGACATCAATACGTTAGTATTGATAAAAGAGGAAAGAATGCCCCCTGCAAAGTGGCTTATGGGCAGAGGGCAGAGTGGTGGAGACACATCCTGGGAAGGACGACCACGGTGCGGACATCGGTTGGAGTGCTCCGAAGACCCTTGGTGAAGCTGGTGCTGCTTCTGGTGGCCCCTCTGGAACTTGATGTGACCCATCAACACGGGGAGGAATGTTGGAGTTTAATTTATTATAACTCTGTGTATATATGTTTATTGTATTTGACCACGGGTGCCTGGTCACGTGTGTATGGATTTATTGTATATATAATGTGTTTGGAAATAAAATGTGTGTTAAGTTGTGTTGAATTGGAGCCTTGTGAGACTCGTGCTTTCACAAAGTAGTTTAGATCGGAAGACCCGCTTCATTTAGAACAAGACCTCGGCGCTTACTAGACCTCTAGGCAGAAGAGTAAAACAAAGGAGAACCAGCCAAAGAAGAAGATTGATTAACATCCATTATACCTGAAAAATATATGAAATGCTCTCGATTCCTTTACAATTTCATGGTTTAATCCTTTATTAACATGGGAATATTGTAAATAACTATGTGTGCGGTGTGTTTGCTTTATAGGGAGGGATTGATGGAAGAAATGTTTATATATAAAATCTATATTGTAAATCCATTATTTCGCAGTTTTTGGCTGATATATTTTGTTTCTCAATTTCATGAAAATTGGTAGAGAACAATGTTTAGTTAACGTTTTCACTATAGAAATTTTGTGTCTATTGGGCTGTACGCGATTTAAAATTTAAATAAGATTATTAAAATGATTATTAAAAATAAATACGAAGATACACTGGGTTTATAGTAGACTGGGGAGTGGAATTTAAAGTGTTCAAAATTTGATGCTCTTTAACTTTTGGAATTCTCAAAATACATCATTTAAAACATTTTTAATAATAAATATATATTTAAAAATAAAGAAGGCATATACTGACCAAAAGCATTAAACAAAAATACACGATTTAAAAAAATAAATGCGAGTCAATTTTAGGAGCATTTAAAATTAAAATAATATCATTGAAAATTGAATACTAATTATCCATCAATATAAATTTATATTTATTCTATTTGAAAGTAAATTTTAAAATATTTTGAATGTTGAAGTAAAACCTCATATATTCAATATTCTATATTTGAAAAAAAAAGAGAGAGTAATATTTATAAAATTTAAAATTAAATATTTGACTATAAAATATTTCATGTTTTGAACTGGTAATGAGCACGTGTTTTTCCCGCCATTCTGACTTTAAGCTTTTGTTGGTATATCTTTTATATTTTATGAATATATTATATTATATTATATATATTATATATGTGTTCTTGAATTCTAACTTAATTCCAAGAATATTATGATTGACAAACTTTGGCGAACTGAGACGTTTAGTGCAAAACATCAACTTCAAAGGTAGAATTTAACATTTTTTGTTTGATTTCAAATTTTTTTCCGAACAAAATTCAAAATCATTTAAAATTGATCAATTCTATTCTTAATTCACATGGTCATATATATTTTATCAACTTTGATATAATTTATACTATTGGAATAAAATATATCGCCTAGAAGAGCCGGCGGAGAGCTCTTTTGCAGATAGGCTAATTTTTCCAAACCAACCAAAATTTACAAATTGATCTCTCAGGTAATATTAACTACCCTAACAACTTTACATAACCCATTCAATAATTTTATATTTGAGAAAAATTCTTTTTTAAATAAATAATGATCTTATTTTTATAAAACTTTCATATTTCATTAACATTATTATAATCTTTTGGGTGAAAATCAAATTCTAAATTTTATTCTACAATTTGTTTCCCTCAATTAATAATAATCTTTTTTAGTTTTAAATTATTGTGCCTGCTGTTTTTTTTTTTTTGTCCTGTAATAATTATCTCATTTTTATAGAGCATGTTCCTGGTGGCTGTTGGTTCTACCTTGTTGAATATACCCACTCCCTATTTATATTTTCATTTGATTGTGTTTTTAATGTATTGAAAAATAGGTTGCATGGTTTGGCACACAAACATTTGTTCTTAGTTCTTACTTGTTTATCATCCTATAATGATTGATGGGTCATTGATTAGTTCATTTTTGATATTTTGAAGTTTTACCTGTGTTGTTAATGAAAGCACACAATCCTCGGCTGGAATAGTGTTGTGATTCAAGGTGGTTATTGTGTACACCAGAGTCCACTTCTGTAGAGTAATCTAGCTACAAGACCTAATAATTTAATAGTGTTGTTACCATCAGACCACATGTTCTTGACTGTTATCCACTTCTGTAGAGTAATCTAGCTACAAGACCTAATAATTTAATATTGTTGTTACCATCAGACCACATGTTCTTGACTGTTATCCACTTCTGTCGAGTAATCTAGCTACAAGACCTAATAATTTAATAGTGTTGTTACCATCAGACCACATGTTCTTGACTGTTATCCACTTCTGTAGAGTAATCTAGCTACAAGACCTAATAATTTAATAGTGTTGTTACCATCAGACCACATGTTCTTGACTATTATCCACTTCTGTAGAGTAATCTAGCTACAAGACCTAATAATTTAATAGTGTTGTTACCATCAGACCACATGTTCTTGACTATTATCCACTTCTGTAGAGTAATCTAGCTACAAGACCTAATAATTTAATAGTGTTGTTACCATCAGACCACATGTTCTTGACTGTTATCCACTTCTGTAGAGTAATCTAGCTACAAGACCTAATAATTTAATATTGTTGTTACCATCAGACCACATGTTCTTGACTGTTATCCACTTCTGTAGAGTAATCTAGCTACAAGACCTAATAATTTAATAGTGTTGTTACCATCAGACCACATGTTCTTGACTATTATCCACTTCTGTAGAGTAATCTAGCTACAAGACCTAATAATTTAATAGTGTTGTTACCATCAGACCACATGTTCTTGACTGTTATCCACTTCTGTAGAGTAATCTAGCTACAAGACCTAATAATTTAATAGTGTTGTTACCATCAGACAACATGTTCTTGACTGTTATCCACTTCTGTAGAGTAATCTAGCTACAAGACCTAATAATTTAATAGTGCTGTTACCATCAGACCACATGTTCTTGACTGTTATCCACTTCTGTAGAGTAATCTAGCTAAAAGACCTAATAATTTAATAGTGCTGTTACCATCAGACCACATGTTCTTGACTGTTATCCACTTCTGTAGAATAATCTAGCTACAAGACCTAATAATTTAACCCGGCATTGCGCGCGCCGGGTGAAAATTACCCATGGCAACATTCGAGTGGAAAATTAACCAATGAAAAATTAGCTGGCGGAGATGTGGTTTCGTTTAGCTTCCTGACTCATCATCTAGTCCTAAAGTTTTGGTTTCGCATTTTGAAAGCTGCCACTGAAATTCCATATATTGGCACTGTCGGGTAAAAATCACCCGGTGCGCGCACTCACGTAAGTTTTTTTGTCGCATTCTTATTTGATAAATTATTTTTAGAGAGAAATAATTCGAATTAATAATTTGAAAAATAACTATAATAGGTTGATATATTTATCAGCCTATAATTCTATCTAAAATGGAAGGAAGAAGGTCATATTTAGTAGATCAAAAATAGATTATTTTAGAAAGTGATATTGAAGATCTAAGTGACCATTTTTCTGGAAGTGACACTGGAATATATTCAGATATGGAAATTTTGTGGGATAAAAGAATTACCCCAAAAACACATTTTTATATAGGGAGAGCTTCGAAAACCAAATGGTCCAAAATTTGTCCTTCACAAACAGTAAAGACAAGAGCGCATATGTCATTACACATTTACTAGGCTTGAAAGGTGAAGAAGCAAAAAATTAAAATACACCTTTAGAAGCTCTTTAGAAGAAAATTCTTGAAATGCTTGGCCCTTGAACTCATCAAAGAGTAACTGAATCAAAGAAAAAGAACATTTCTTCACTGCCTATAGGACTAAGTAGAAAAAACCCTTTTTTTACAGATAAGTTAATTGAAATCATAAATGTATGCTCTAAATATTTATTTCAATTCATTTTTAGAAGTCACTACAAGCCATCAAGAAGGTCAGGAACCGCAAGATAAAGCTTCCTACCAGATGTAGAGTGTCCCTCCAGTAGGGACTGGAAGACCCCGACTTTGTGCCATCAATGTACAAAGCCAATTTGTGAAGGTCATACAATTTCGGTTTGCAATGATTCTATATAGTTTGTTTTAATTGTCCTCGTGGAATTTTATATTTTTAATATTGGAAAGGAGCAATAGATTCTTATTTTATATACCACTGTCAATTTTGAGCATTATTCAAGAATAGTTTTTAAATTGTTTAATCTGTGTAAAAAATAAAAATATTTTAATAAGAATTACCTTTTTTGAAAATTAAAATGTTACTTTGAAATAGAAAAGGTTTTGTTTTTCCTCAGATAATATTTATGTTCAAATTACATAATTATAATATCGGGTATATTTCACCCAGCACGCGCAAGTACGTTACATTTTTAGCGCGTGCGCTCGAGGGTTAATAGTGCTGTTACCATCAGACCACATGTTCTTGACTGTTATCAAGTGTGTAAACAAGTCCAATAAACTATGCAATAAATTGATAAAGCAATCTCTCGACAGAACGCCATAACCATTAAGGTAAATATCATTGATATTTCTTCCTTCTATTAATTGTAACACACCTTTTGAATAAAAAAGCCTTCTTTGAATTGTCACTTTTTTTCATAATTTGGTATCCTGTGTTTTCTAAATATGTCCTGTGATCCTTCTATGTTCTACAAGTGCAGAATTTTATCCCACTTCAGAGCATATTTCTGGTCTGGAAGTCTGTCCCACATGGCTTTGGTCACACATCAAACCTGCTCTTTTTGGTAATTGGCTGTTCTTGTGTTTCTTGATGTATTGTAAGAAATAGTATTAATGGTTTCTTTAAAATTTTTATTTTTTCATATTTTTTTAATATATTGGTGGAATTTCTTGCAAACCTTTGGGTTACATATGGCAGTGTTATAAATCTGGCACTCTGAATCAAAGTATTTTTTATTGATGTCTTCTATTATTCTATCTATCAATTTGATCTTCCTTGAGTACAAAACTCCTATATATTTTGGACTGAAATGGAACTATAGTTCCAATACATTCCTGTCAGTATATAGAGGTGGCATTAATGTTAAGTTCATGTCCAGGATTTGTTGTTATCTACTTCCATGGAGTAATTGAAACATTGAAGGTATCTAATATTCTTTGCTCACTTCCCTGAAGTCATCCACATATCTTCTAAAATAGTAGACATCATTTTTAAGTGAATTCAGAGCCACAATTTCTAACTGACCTATAGAAATACATTTGGTGAAACGTTGTACATTTCATTTGTTCATCATAAATCTCTATATATATAAAAGTCAATTTCTGTCTGTCTGTCTGTTTCGCGATAAACTCAAAAACTACTGAACCAATTGGTACCAAATTTTGCATGTCGCTTTTTATAAACCTGAGGAAAATTTTTGGATACAATTTGCTTAGTATTTTTGGCTATTTCTTTTTTCATTTGAAGAACTTTTTTTTACGCGGAGTAATCCGGAATGGAATGAATACCCAAATATGGCCATTTTGTATACGCATCGGTGGCTCAGTGGTAGAATGCTCGCCTGCCACGCGGGCGGCCCGGGTTCGATTCCCGGCCGATGCATTTTTTAAAACAATTTTTAAAACTCATTTATATTATATCTTCTATATATATAAAAAAGAATGTTTGTATGTTTGTTTGTTTGTTGGTTTGTATGTCCGGTATACAAATTCGCAGTAGTTCACTAATTCAAACCAAAATTTCCATACATAGGTAAAAAATACGAGGAAAACGATAGGCTATTTTAAATTATATATAAATTAAATATTAAAACTATATATTCAAATTATTCTACTTAGCTCACGAACAGTGCCCTCTATCAAGGTTATAAATACGTTTAAAATCGAAATCTTCTCAAAATTTTATTAATAATATAGTTCGCTTAATAATTAGAATACTTGATCTAAATCGAAATATTTATAGACGCTCGCTCGATTTGAAGATTTATATCGTAACTAATCTGACTGTAAAGTTTGGAGCGGGACGTTTCACAAGAGTGACATCCACGGCGCCAATTTATAATTGTAACGAATAGTGTTTAAATAAAACATTTAATCGGGTAAACCCGGGCGTTGTAAAGTATATAATGCACTGCGGCCTGTGATTGTAAAATGACACTTGAAGTTACACCGCATGAGTTTCTTTTAAACGAATAATCAAAATTTATTTCAAGGTGAAATATTGACCATTTCTAACCTTTCTAGCCTAGTGGACATGGCATCTGCCTGGTAAGCGGAACATTGTGGGTTCGATTCCCATCCCTGGGCACTTTTATTTTTCCATTCATAATTACTCTTCATAATTCACCCTTTCATACCTCATCCAAAAAGGTTAGAAATAGTCGATATTTCACCTTGAAATAAAATTTTGATTTTTCGTTTAAAAGAAACTCATGCGGTGTAACTTCAAGTGTCGTTTTATAAATAAAGTATGTTGTTTTTAAACAAAATTCTACTTAAAATTCTGATTTTGGCATTTTTTTTTTATCACATGGTGCATCCATAATTGTGGGTATTGAAGTAAACATGGATTCAACATCTAAAGATATAATTCTTTGATTCCATTTAGCTTCATGTCAATAATATCTTCTTTGAATTCATAGGAGTTAACAATTTCAGAGTTAAAATAATATGTAAATTAATTTAATTGTTGTGCTAACCATGTTGTTTACTATTAGGCGTAATGGACAGTTAGGCTTGTGAACCTTTGAAGCCCCATTAATTTATTTGGAACATGTGCATCATAATTTTTTCAGCTTGGTTAAAAGCTTGTAATTAATTTATATATCCAGTTTGGTATGGTATTCATTTTTTGAAATTTTTTTTTGTTGGATCATTTTTTTTTATATTTTCATTAAAACAATTCCATTTCCTTTGTCATATTTTGTTTGTAGGTTCTTAAGTTTGGAAGTCAATTTTTATCAATACTATTTGATTTATAATTTTTCTCTTATACTAAATGATCCAACAAAAAAACTTTAAAAATAAATTTAATACCGTACTTAAAAACTGGAGAAAAAATATTAATTATAGGCTTTTAAACAAGTTGAAAAATTATGATGCACATGTTCCAAATAAATTAATGGTTAAAAGGTTCACAAGCCTAACTGTCCATTACGCCCAATAGTAAACATGGTTAGCACAACAATTGAATTAATTTAAATATTATTTTAATGAAAATGAAATTGTTAACACCTATGAATTCAAAGAAGATATTATAGACATGAAGCTAAATGGAATCAAAGAATTATATCTTTAGATGTTGAATCCATGTTTATTTCAATACCCACAATTATGGATGCATCATGTGATAAAAAAAAAGCCAAAATCAGAATTTTAAGTAGAATTTTGTTTGAAAACAACATACTTTATTTATGTTGAACAAATGAAATGTGCAACAATGTTTCACCAAATGTATTTCTATAGGTCAGTTAGAAATTGTGGCTCTGAATTCACTTAAAAATGATGTCTACTATTTTAGAAGATATGTGGATGACTTCAGAGAAGTGAGCAAACAATATTAGATACCTTCAATGGTGTATACCTTCCGGAATTTCGTGATGTTCAAAAAAAGATTAATATATTGAAAGAATATCTTGGTGTGAACTATATGACACTGAACGAGCCCAAATCGAAGGTTATGGTATTTCGCAATGGTGGTAAACCCTCAAGAGAAGATAGATGGTACTGGAATGGTAAACCTCTGATGGTGACAAGAAGATATAATTACTTGGGATACCCTCTGGTCAGTACAACTAAAACCACTCAGCCACAAACTTTTTCAAAGGAAAAGCACTTGCGGCAATAAATGCTACAACCCCAATATTGGCAAAATCAAAAATTAATTCACTAAACTCTGCAATGAAACTGTTTGACTCAATTGTGATGGCTGTTTTGATGTATGCTGCTCCAATTTGGGCAACAGAGTATAAAGATTTATTAGACCATATACAAGATACATTTATTCGTAGGTTTTTGAATTTGCCTAGATATACACCAGGATACATAATAAGACCAGAAACAGGCCGCGTCTCATTAATAATAACAGCTCTGAAATTGACCTTGAAATATTGGCTGAGGGTGCTTAGTATGGATACAAATAGATTGCCTCAAATATGTTTAACTAGAATGAGGCAAGTATCCTGTGCTACAGGTGCGCCCATCGGTTTTATAAAACAATTAAGCAATTTACTTAATAATAAGGGATCCTCGTGGCTTACTTATTGTAATGATCCTGATTCACTAAGGAATGCTATCCCTGGAATATTAAGAACTGCGATAGAGCAAACAATACAAAACGACCTAACAAGAATAACCCAATCAAAGTTATATTCCCACTATAGAGGCATATATACAACGTTTACCACCGAAGAATACTTCTTAACTGAACTCCCTTTTCCTATCATCAGATTAATTGCACAATTTAGAACCCTTTCAATTTTTTTCAGAGAACACCATTTGATTTTATTGAGGCGTGAAGACCTGAAATGCACTTTCTGTGGATCAGGAATAACAACGGAGATGTTGCATTACTTATTTGACTGTGCTGCTCTGTCTGAGGAAAGACGAAAACTAAATGATAAAACGGGGCAACTTTGTCCTTCATTTCCGGCACTGATTAATGAAATATCAAAGAATAGGTATATAGCGATGGTGATATTTGGATTCCATAAGACTATATCCCGGAAAAAGGCCTCAGTGTTCTCCCTATCCCTTGTGAACTGGCGAATCCTGTATAGGGCGAGTGCCCTTAATAAAGGCTTTTGTTGTTGTTGTTGTAGATACCTTCAATGTTTCAATTACTCCATGGAAGTAGATAACAACAAATCCTGGACATGAACTTAACATTATTGCCACCTCTATATACTGACAGGAATGTATTGGAACTATAGTTCCATTTCAATCCAAAATATATAGGAGTTTTGTACTCAACAACAACAAAAAGCCTTTATTAAGGGTCACTGACCCTATACAGGATTCACCAGAGGTATGCATAAGAACAAAGCAGTGAGACAAAGGAAACACCAATATAAACAGAAGAAAAAAAAGAGAAAGAGGGAAGCAAGAAAAAACAACACAAAAAAGTAGCAGTAAGAAAGTGAGGAGTGAGTGTCACTTGGCCTTCTTCTTAGATATGGACTTGTGGAAACCATAAAACGCCGTAGAAATATACTTATTCTGGGTCATATTGTCAATTATTGCTGGGAGTGAAGCACAGAGTTGCCAGTTTTGAGCATATGGGTTCTTCTTTCAGAGCAGAGCAATCAAAAATATAGTGAGTGATTTCATTTTTTAGTTTTGAATTACAGAAGGCACAAATCGGGTCCTCACCGCAGAGCATCTTGGTGTGGTTTTCTCTAAAAAAACTTGAAAGTATTCTAACTTGTGCAAGTAGTCTCACAACCGGGAAAGGAAAATTCCCTCAAAGGTATCCCTCCGTCATGAAAGATATGTGAATGTCTTTGTAGTGAGAGTATAGCTTAGATTTATCCATTCTTGTAAGGTCATTTTGTATAGATTGGTCTGCCGCTGTTTTTAAGAGCCCTGTAATCGCGCTCCTCAGCGTTTCAGGATCATCACAGGAAACAAGTGCAGGGGATCCATTATTGTTAAGCAGATTGGTAAGCTTTTTAATGAAACCGATGGGTGTGCCTGAAGCATTAGACAGTTCCCGTGTTGTTTTAAAACATACGCGACAATCTGTCACTGCTCATATTCAACACACGCAGCCAATATTTCAGGGTTAATTTTAAAGCTGTTACACTCAATGAGATATGACCGGTTTCTAATCTGATTATGTAGCCTGGAGTGTATCTGGGCAGATTCAGGAACCTACGGATAAATATGTCTTGGAGTTTTGTACTCAAGGAAGATCAAATTGATAGATAGAATAATAGAAGACATCAATAAAAAATATCAAAATAATACTTTGTTTGATTCAGAGTGCAAAACCAGGAAACCAGATTTATAACATTGTCATATATAAACCAAAGGTTGCAAGAAATTTCACCAATATATTAAAAATATATAAAAATTGCATGGGAACATGTAACACTGAGAACTTTGAGTGTTGTAGCGCAAGATAATATCTATACTTTTATAATAACTTTTATTTCAACACCACATCAAACCTCTTTCTGAAGTTGCAGAGCCAATGTGGAGACACCAATACAAGTGGCAATTTGGGCCTTTGTAGACAAATGTTGTTTGTACCTACACTCTATTGTTACCTTTGATATTTTACTCACCCCAACTAGAAGACTGTTCAGTGAAACCAATTCTGTGGTTCCAGACTTCCATCAATGGTGGAGGATACATAAGTTTGCCAGGCCTGGACAACTGGCAGATTCCACCCAGATGTGGGAGCTAGAGCATCAGCGAGAAAGTCTGATGGCAAGTTTCTTTTTATTGCTCTCATTTCTAACCTTTTGTTATCACAATGTCATGTGTCTCTAACCATTTGTCTTCTTCTTTCTTATCTCATAACCATTTGTCTTCTTCTTTCTTATCTCATAACCATTTGTCTTCTTTCTTATCTCATAACCATTTGTTATAATATCTAGTGGGAATTTCTTGAGAGTCCCAATTTATAAACTGAAAGGTGTCTAGGGTAGAAAGGGGAAATTTTTTCCAGATTCTTATCTTTGTTGATAGCAATTCCAGACAGTCCAGTTTCAAGTTGGCTACCGTCAGTGTAAATTGTGATGTCGAAGAGGGAGCTATTTTCCTCAATGATTTGGAGGCCAAGAGCTTCAAGTAATTCTGGCTGAGTTTCATGTTTGTGGGGATTGGCTGGTAGATGAGGGAAACAGATGAGTTTGTTGAGTTCTGTGTGGGGGATAGGAAGTTCTGGGTTTGGGATTAATTGGGATGTCTAAGAGATTTAGAGTTGTGAGCCATGTTGAGAGGAGTTGGGTGTTTTAGTCTTTGATTTGGGACCCAATTTCTAAAAATTTTCCTATAAGATGTTCTTCTGGAGAGTTTTTGGTTATGAATTTTGAAAAGCAGATTTTTCTCCTTAGTTGCAGGGAAAGAAGGTTGTATTTGAGTTCAGCAATGCGATTTGGGCAAGATCCTTGAAGCCCCCTGATGATTTGAGCTGCGCTTGGATTCTGGATATATTGGTTTTACTTGCATTGATCCAGGCTGGTGTAGCATATTCCAAAATAGGTCTTACAAGTGCAAGGTACGTTGTGCGTAAGATATTGGCATTTGCACCTCAGTTAAGCTTGATATTTTATTCAGGATTGTGAATCGGCTTTGTTTTATCATGGTGTCACTATGTTTTTTAAAAGTCAGAGCAGGGTCAAGTGACACCAAGATATCTTGGGGAACTGGAATATTGGATTATTGAGTTGTTCAATGAAATATTTGGGGTCCACTGGCGAAGGTGGTTGTTGATGGTGAAGAGGCCAATTTCAGATTTGCTGATGTTTATTAATAATTTCAGTTTCTCTGTTATCTTTTGCAGATTTTTCATGGCTTCATTCAGAGAGAGTTCTGCATCAGAGAGGTTGTTTTTGGAGACCCAGATGATTCTGTGTAAAGGGCAAATAAGATGATAATTGAAACTGCTGATAATTGGGATATATGATAATTGTGACACCAGATAATTAGGACTAATTATGTCTTCTTCTGTCACCCAATCATGATTATATTTGTTTCGCCTGATAATTGTGACTCCTGATATTTGAGACTGCAGAAATGATCCCTAATAATGTGAAACATTCCTTTATACTGGATTCCAACAATCATTGCCAGGACCTGTTTGTTGCAGCACTACTATGGAGCCTTCACATGGAACTCCTGCCAAGGAAACAAGACTGCTACCAAGGTCCCCTCCCTCACCTTCACTTATCCCAGAGAGGGTTTTGAAGGTCAGATCCAACCTATGGTATATTGCATCAATAATTTCAGCAAGCAGCCAATAGAGTTCCTATGCAGTAGCTTCCTACTGAGTGATGATTCATTGTGAGTGACAAGAAGCACTGTCAATATTCACACCGCCAGGCCACAGTCCTAATATGACATTCTAGCAACTTGTTACGCTGAGCCTTACACACCATTTTTAAACTTGGCTCATATTTTATTACATATGTACACCCCTCTTTTTTTTTTTTTTTTACAGAACTTATTTGGCAAAAAAAATGATACACAAGCACTCTATGGTATATTGCACCAATAATTGCATCAAGCAGCCAATTGAGTTCCTATGAAAGGTTTCCCAGGATTTAATCAACCCTGAATGCCATCAGGGGTTGTTCCACCATCTAATAACAATAGTCCATCATTGAGGTTGGGTTGGTTGGTCCTCTGGTAGGTCAAGCTCCTGGCTGACATGAGTGTAATGTGAGGATTATTACAAGTTCTCTTTCATTGGACGTCAGGAAGTTTCTCTGCTATGTCCACAAAAGGTGGCTTGCCCCGTTGATCTAGCAGATGTCTTTGATTATTGGAGCTCTTCGACAGGCCCAAACCACCAATAGGATTCCCTAGATAAAACTTGTAGGAATGTATTTTAACTGTGCACACACATATTGTGAAAATATACAAGAATGGAACATAGCATTTGTCCAGAAAGAAGGTGGTGTTAGGGGGGGTCTACATATTAGTAGAAAAACCAGGTAGCTCTCATTAAATCCAAAGGAGAAAGGACAGGGCATATTTTGTCCATTATTTATAAGCCAATATAGAGCAGTAAAACTATCTTTGACCTATCAGAACATGTAAGAACTATAATATATGTTACCTGTGCTATACACACCTTCTCATAGTAATATTTCAACCAACTTGTGGACAACCTCCAGGTGAGGCTGGGTTAGGCCTTTGGTTTTAGTGTATGTGAGGGTGTATCTATGGTTGATTGGTGCATGGAACATTAATAGGTGGTGTTGAATATGCATGACTATATATGGGGAGGCCAATGTTGAAAAGGTGTATGGGGGGAATCTGTTAGTGGGTTAAAGGTCATGGATGTGGATTGTTGTAGCTAGTGCGATTTTCAAATGTAGGTGTAGAATGGGAGTTGTAAGGAGAGGTTTTATAGATTGGGCTCGTATCTGACTAATCAGGTTCTGAGGTGCTTATTTCGGAGTCAGTCTGGGGCGGTTTGTTTGAGGGTGAGAATCTACCACAGCTGTGTGCGAAGGTGAGCACTGACTTCCATATTTTCTTGTTGGAAAATAATATTTTGGTAGTGTTGGGAATGTACCCTATTTGTTTCACACAGTTAGAGAATAGTATGGATCTGTGGTTATCTAATGGTGGACATTCTAGGAAAATGTGTTCTGTTGTCTTGGGTGGTCCGCAGCAGTGCCTACATGAAGAACTGTCGTGTTTAGATTTACTGTGTTTGTTAGCACCTATCCAAGTGTGGCCTGTGATGAAACCCGTGGTGATGGCTGTGTCAGGTGTTATATGTTTGTGGGTGGTTTTGAGGGAAATGGGTGTCATGCCAAGGTTGCTGAGTATAGTGGGGTTGGATGTCTTAAATTTGTTTTCCCAGGCTTCCCATTGTTAGGATGAGAGGAAGTTTATTTTTGTTTTTTTCGAGGCCAGTTTGTATTTGGGGTTAGTGAGATTTGTAGCTGCTCCTATCTTTGCTAGAGCATCGGCTCGGCAGTTGCCCTCGATGCCAGAGTGTCCCCTTACCCAGTGGAGTGTTATTTTGCGTGTGGGAAGTAGGTCGTATAATAGTATCTGACATTTGTGGACAATGGGGTGTAAGCATCTGTGCCTTGAAAGGGTGCATAAGAGGGATAGGCAATCTGAAAAAATGCCTATTGACAGGTTGTGATCCATGGTACGGATGTCTTTTAGTGCTGTAAGTAAAGCAAAGCTTTCTGCCTGAAATACTGTGCAGTGTTTGGATAAGGATAGGGAAGATTCAAGGCAGGGGGTGGAGGGTAGGGATGACATTCTAAATATTCCTGAGCCAACACCGGAAGAGGTTTTGGAGCCATCAGTGTAGTATGATATATCCGGGGTGGACTCCGGAATCGGGAGGTGAGAGAGGTCACGGAGAAGGTGTGGTTGCGGGTAACTATAAGGAGGTGGGGGGGTGTTCAACCTTAAAGGGGAGGGAAATGGAGGGTTTGAAAAGGGAAGAGAGGAGTTTTAGCTTATGGTCAATAGGTAGGACTCGTAAGAGGGCAAACGAGGTGAAGGTGGGCACTGAGCGAAATCCGTGTATTGCATGAATACAGAATTTGCGCTGAGTGGAACGTAGACGGCTTCGCCTGCTATGGTGTCTGCTGCTTCAGCCCAATTGGTGCTGCGTATGAGAGTATTGGTTCAATAACGGAGTGGTAAAATAATTTTCTAGCCCTATAACCGAAACCATAATAGTTGTTTGCACAGGAGCGAAGTCGGGGGAAGAGATTGAGGATTTTGTCGCAAATTTTGTTGAGGTGAGGAGAGAAGGAGAAGCGAGAGTTAAAATTTACACCTAGGATGGTCATGTCTTCGACGCATGGAATAGTGGAGTTCTGGATGTTCTGGAAGATTGTTGTTTTCAAGTAGATGGGATAAACGGTGGCAGAGGAGACTCAAATATTTTGCTGAAGGCAGAAAAAAGGGTATTTGGGCGGTGGCTAGAAGTGAAATCACCATCTGAGTGCGGTTTGGGGACGAGTGCGAGTCTACCTATTTTCCAAGCAATGGGGAAGTCTCCGAGGGTTAGGCAAGAATTGTATAGGAGCAAAAAGAAGTCATGGAATGAAGAGACCATCCACTTGGCAAATTTGCCAGGGATATGGTCTGAGCCTGGTGCTTTCCTGGGTTTTAGGGAGGAGCATGCAATGCGTGATTCGACTGAAGTAAAAGGTGGGTCAGGGTGGGATATAGGATGATGACAGGGTGTTGAATAGTGGAAGTGTGCTGGTCTAGTATCTGGGGGTGGATTGGAGAAGGTATTTAGTATGGAGTTGAGGTATTTCGGGACTGAGTGGGAGAGGAGGTTCTTTTCAAAAGAGGTGGAAGAGAGGGGGTTTGGGTTCTGGGAGCCTTTCTTAATGAATTTGTGTAGGCTTCCCCATGGGTAGTTTACGAAGGACCCGCTGAACATTCTGAATTCCCTTCTTTTGGCTCTTTTGCATTCTCTGTAAAACCAAGCTCTCATATGGAGGAAATCTTTGTGGACCTGATCTCTGTTGGGGGGTTGAGGGATTTGTATAATCTACGAAGTTTTTTTGTTTCCCTTTTTAACTGCTGTAAAAATGGTGACCACCGTAGCTGGGGCAGGGTGACTAGGTTTGTTGGGTATCTGAGTAGGATTATCTGTGCATGCGTCGGAGATGGAGGTGTGTAATTTTTCTATTACCGTGTCTAGGTCAGAGGGTGAGGAGCTAGAGATGAGGTTTTTGTAGATGTCCCCTGAAGGGGAGAGGAGAGGGGAAAGATTTCTAAATAGAGAGCTTGAAATGTAAGAATTAAGATGGAATTTTGGTGCGGGGTGTAATGGAGAGTGTTTTGGCAAGGTGGGGTGTGGTGCAAGAGGAGTTTGTAGTGAAAAGGAGATGGTGAAGTGGTCAGAGAAACAGTTATCCGTTGCCTTCCAGTCGGAGATATTGGTGAGGAGATGAGAGGAGATGGATGTGATGTCTATGGAGGAAGAATGTTTGTCATTGGACCAGGTTATAGTACTATGGGTGTTACAACCTTGAGGTCGAGGGAATCGAGAAGGAGGTTAAGGTGGGATCCTTTGCCTCGTTGGGGACGGTTGCTCCAGCGGGTGGAGTCAGCTTTAACGTCACCAGCGAAGATAAGGTTAGGTAGCGGATTGGAGTGAAAAAGATTTGTCAAGGAGGTGGTTACTGAGTTATAGTCTGATTTGGGACGGATATAGATAGAACAAAGGGTTAGGTGTAGGTTTGGAAGGTCAAGGATGGCAACGGTACGATCTGTAGATGAAAGGTTGGGTAAGAAAAGAATTGGCAAGGATTGATTTAAAATTATCATACAGGAGCCCAGTTTGTTCCCTTTAATGGGATGGTGAAGAAAGGATGATGGAGGAACTGGAAAATTGCCTGGAAATTTTCCTTTTGATACTGGGGGTTCTTGTATGAAGATTATATCAACCTTCTCAAGACTAGCAGTGTGAATGATAGAAGCAAGTCAATGGGGTGAACGACGGCAGTTAATTTGTAAAAATTTTAACATATCAAGCGCCTATTTAAGCTGTCCTCCGCAGCCTTGATGATAGGGCAGGACATTGAGTCCGCCCTGTGTTTGTTGTTGGTGGAGTTGCATCGGAAGCAGGAGGGGGTGATGTTGGTGTTGGGGCAATCTGATATTGCATGTGGGAGGCCGCAATGTAAACATTTGGGTTTGCCGTCGCACCTTTCAGGGCGATGTCTCAGGCTACCACATGTTATGTATGGGAAGGTGACCCTGGATCTAGAGATGGGTAGGATCGAATATCCGAAATGGATCTTTTTCAATTTCAGTAGCTGGGTTGAGGTGGCCTCGTCAGTCTCGAAAATTGCGTGTGTGTTACCGTTCCTGGCAGGGATGGTTTTGACCACCCTGCATTTGGGGTTTTTCCCAGTAAGAGAACATCGGAGGTTGTCCTCCAGCTCTATTGTGTTGTAGCCTTCTGGAATATTGAAGATTGTAAAGCAGGGTTGTAGTGCAGGTGATGAATTTATTTTGGCGCTATCGTCCCGAAATCCATGAGCCTCTTTTACTCTCAGGGAGTTCACGTAAAGTTTGCATCCTGCTACATAAAAGGTACAACCTGCAAATATCCTGCGCGCACTGGGGTTAAAAAAAAAAGACATAGGCAACTATGGATTTTTGATTAATACTACAATATATTTATTTATCTCTTTTGACGGTCATATAAAGATAAGAATAAAATTAAAAAGATAAATAAAACGGGCAACGAGGAAACGCTGTGAGAAATTTTACATGAATATACCTATTAAAAATCATTATTAAAAAAAAAATACCTAACTTTGTGCTTCTGTTGGAAGGCTGGAAATCCCTCCCCAAATCTTGTAGAACTACATTTTTAACGAACTTCCCTATACTATCTTATCTCTAAGAAGAACTGCCCTCACCAAAAACTTGCTCGTCACTAACTCTCTTCTCCCCAGGGTGACCAAAAAAAAAAAAAAAAAAAAAAATCTTTATCTGGTCACCCTCTGTGAAAAAAAGAAATTTTAAAAATAAAAAAAATAAAAAACTATAATAAAAATTATTATTCGAAATATTAATTTTAAAATATTAAAAAAAAAAGGGAAACCCAAAATAGCTGCTTATTTAAATAAAAAGAAAATTTATTGTAGTACTATAAGTTATTTACAAAAACTAGAAATAAAAAAAAAGGAGGTGAAGAGATGGGCTGGTTTTTACAAAGAAGCATGCTCGAAGTCCTTTTCTTGGAGTCCTCTTTGTGGAGGCCCCAGAAGTGGCCTCTACAGTCCTTCCCCGCCAAGACCACGGGATTTGGGCTTGCGAGGGAGCAGGACAAATCTCCGGGGTCAAAAGTGGAGGTCGGGGAATGCTCTGGCTTGCGAGGGAGCAAGACAAATCTCCGGGGTCAAAGTGGAGGTCGGGGGGGGGGGGGGGGGGGTGCTCTGGATTAGCGGAAACAATACCACTGTCTAAAAAAAAAATAAATGTCAAAACAAAAGGGCGCCATGCATTGTAGAGGATTGTAGAGGTTGGTGGCATGTTTAGTGTGTTCGTTTACTCTTTCTTTGGTGTTGGGTGTAGGGACGGAGATGTTAGTGGGGGTGTGTGATTTGTTGTTGTGTAAAAAATATTTGTTCATAATCTCGTCGTATGCTTTTTTGGTGTAGTGAAGTTCTTGTTTTCTATGTGTTAGTGTGTGTTTGAATGCTCTAATGATGCCTTCGCACGCTGCTGCAGTGTGATCGAATATAGTGTTATCGCATTTGTGATGCTGGAGGTTTTTGCCCAGAATGATATTAGTAAGAATAAGAGATTCTTATTAGAGCTATTATATTACAATCTATAAAATAAAAGAAGACAAGTATCTTGTCTTCTTTTATTTTATAGATTGTAATATAATGATATTAGTGTTGCGAGCCCAATCTATTATGTCATCGTTAGTCATGGTATTGAGTTGTTCAGTATCTGGTAATTCAGGATATTTAAAAACTTCAGATAAGACGTGGGTAGGATGGTTTATGGGTGTTGTACAGTATGTGTTATGGGTGGGCGTAGCGTTTATATTGTCCATAGTTGTTAGTTGAGGGGTATTTAGGGTAAACAGGGGGGATTGACTGAGGGCGGTATATAACCCGCTCCTTAGTTGCATGTGTAAACAGTTGTATAAACAATTTTAGTGTGACTAAAAAATGTATCAATATTTTAAAGAGGCTAGGTTGAATGTTTGGTTAGATACTAACAAAGAGAAAAAAATAAAATAAAAATAAACCTTTGGCGGCCGTCCGGGAGAGCCTAAAAGGCAGTAGTGACCTTGTATTCTTCAGTTTTGGGAGGTTGGTAGTGGTATGGCTAGTAGGGGGCAGTAGAACCAGTAGGGTAGCAGTAGAGCCAGGGAAGCATTCAGAAAATCCGCCGCGTTCATAGTTGAGAATATCCAAGAGTAATCCAAGAGTGTAGGTGTGCACTGCTCGGTGGCCAGGGACGTGAATGATGATTCACGCTCGTTGGCGTGGAAGTGTTAAATGGCCGAGTGCGGCCGCCCTGGAGATCCCGCATTTTGATTGGCTGCGGGCGGAAAAAATCCGGGAGGATAAATGGCGTTTGGCGGCCGTCCAAGAGATCCGGGGAATTAAATAATTTTTATCCTCGTCTGGTTTCTTGGTGAATTGGGGCTGGGCGTCCAAGGATGTATCCTTGTAGGACCGTTGGGGAACAGGAGCACAGGAGACCAGGGGCACTATAGAGAAATTCCTATTTAGCTTCGGCATAGGTGGGCAGGGAGAGGATGTTTGCAATTTTTGTTCAAGGAGATGAGTGAGGAGGTTTGTGGAGTTGTAGGCCTCGAGGAGGCGTTGTTGGTGTATTTTCGAGATGTGTGCGAAATTTTTTTTAGAGCAAAGCGGAAACCATCAGCAAGGGTGGGGTCAACAGAGTCAGCATAAGGGGCAAGGATGTGATAGACCCAGTTTAGATGTAGGAGGTGTGAGGGGTTGTTGGTTGGGAACATGTCACATGTGGGTGGAGGTGAGTCAAGGGTGTAGTGTTGTTGAGGTGGTTGGCGTAGGTGGAGTGGTGTGTGTACATGTGTGGATGAGGTAGGGTGAAGAAGGGTGGAGGAGCTCACCCCTGGTCGACTGCCAAGGTCCAGATTCCCGCCGATGGTAGGGTCGAGCAGGGAGTTGAACATGCTCGGGTGGACAAGCTTCGCGTGTCTGAAAGAGGTGCGAAATCTATTATATAATTTCTTATAAAATATCTTTAACACGCTTCTAACAGGCTCACAAGCTTTTCTCCACGCCCTTTCAACTTTTTGAGTAGCCCTTTGGAGCGGATTTAGTTCAGGTTTCCACCAAGTGGGTTTCTTAAAATAAAAAATATTGGTGGAAAGTTTAGAGGGAATGGTTTGAAGACAGGAGTGAATCACCTCGTCTTCTAGTAAATTAATTACTTCATCAACTTGAGTTGTGTCACTCGCGTCCAGTAAGGAGGAGATTCTAGACATTTTTTTATTAAAGTGAGGAAAAAAATCCCAGTCGGCGCGACCAAAGCTGAAGTGTACTTCGCTAAAGTTGTTTACGTGTATGTCGTTATTGCTGTTAGAAGAGGGGGGTTCAAAATTAACGTTAAACTTGAGGCGTTTATGGTCAGATAAAGCCTGGTTGATTGCATTCCAATCGGCGATCCCTTCCGCGAGGCCAGCAGAACAACACGTGACGTCGATGGAGGAGGACCTCTCGCCCTCCTTCCACGTGATCGTGCCGTGTTTGTTGACAACGTGGAGCAAGTTAGCGTCAAGGAAGTTTTCGACAATTTCTCTTTTAGAGCATTTGTATTTAAGCAACCGCGCTTTATTTGACCATCTATAGGATTCAATATTAAAGTCGCCGCAGGGAGGAGTAGAACCGGTAGTACTTGGTTCAGCACCACAATAGCCGCACTGCATTTGTTGTTAGAAATGGGGGCATGCAAGATAGAGGAAGGTGGAATAGGGTGGGCAGACGGAAGTCGGTTGTTTGAAACAGGAAGTTCTTGCAGCAGTAGGATATCTACGGCTTTAGAAGAAGCTTCCTGGAGAATGGAATGGAAACATGCAAATGAACGATTGCAATTTAATTGCAAAAAAAGAGATTAGCATGTGTGTTGAACCAAGTTATGGAAACTCTCCTCCACCATTCGTATGACCGGACAGGCAAATGAGTCTGCCCTGTGACCATTCTGATCCGGCTTGCAGCGGAAACAACTGGGGCTAGCACCAGTTGTGGGACAGTCCGCAATCTTGTGGGCAAGCCCACAATGAAGGCAACGCACCGGGCCAGAACAAGAATTGGTCCTGTGCCTGAGACTACCACAGGACCTGCAGGGGAAGGTAGCCCTAGTCCTGTCAATGGACAGAGAAGAGAATCCGAAATAGATTCTCTTTTTGCCCTCCAGAGCGGTGGCAACGATGTTTTTGGTCTCAAACACCGCATGGACCCGACCGTTCCGCGCTGAGATAGTTCGGATGAGTCGGCAGTCAGTATCCTGACATTCGACCGACCGGACAAACATGGTGGTAAGATCCTCCTCATTGGTAATGTCAAGTACATTAAGATGGTGAAGCGATGGTGGAAAGAGGGAGGTGTAGATATTTTGATATTTGTATTTTTGGTAAGGTCCACCAGTTTACGGTGCAGTTTAGTAAAATCCTCTTTTGACCTAGTGTGTATGGTAATTTTATACCTGGAAGTATTTATATGGGACCCAGGAACCCCCAAAGCGGAGAAAGAAGACATATTAGAAAGCCTAAGGCTAAGAGGCTGAGCCTCCTTGGGGTCCTGTGTGATAGTAAGGTGAAACGGGTTATTGGTCAAAGTAAACATGGGGTGGTCTTTGGTTGGGTAGGGACAGGTCCCCGACTAGCTGAGGGGGCTGAGCTAGCAGGTTGCACAGAAGGACGGCTTGAGGCCATGGCAGAGTACGAAAGGGGAGCGGCAGTAGCGGAAGTGTCAACAGGGGTGGCAAGTGTACTTATGGTAGAGATACCAGGCTCAGCAAGAGTGGCTGAGGTGGCATCAACAACAACATGTGGGTGGGCAAATTGCTGCTGTTTTGATTGGGAAGCCATCTGTAATAAGAGTCCAGAGGAAAAATCCAATTCAGAGATACAACGTTCATAGTCGGCCCTAAGATGTAAAAGAATTTCCTTAAGTTCAGAAAGAACTGAGGAACCAAGTTCAGCAGAAAATTCAGAAATGGAATTAGAGATAGTCTTAATTGAGATGGCTGCCCAATCAAAAATATCAAAACAATTGCTAGAAGTAGTACATTTAGAAAAGGCCACAAAATTAGGTGGCGGCTCCAAGGAAATGGTAGGCAAAGGAAAGTCCTCAATGTCAACAATAGTATTAGGTTGGTAAGAATGGGAGGAAGAAAAAGATTCAGATTCAGAAGGAGAGGGAGAAAGAGAGCGAGATTGAGATGAACTCACAGGTTTTAGGTTATCCGGGTCCAGAGTAAGGCGCTGAGTGGCGTTGCGCATATGATCTGGGGAGTAAGTCAGCTGAGGGTCTTGGCCGGCGGGAAGGGTCTCGGTAGGGCCCGCGGCGCAGTCAGCGGCGGCGCACGGGGTGTCTTAGGCCTAGTCGACCGTCCGCTGCAGAGCTTCCGCTCGGTGGGACATCGCCGCGGAGGTAGGGAAGGCGGGCGGGGGCTTGGTAAAAGAGCTGTCTTCACGGCAAAAACTTGAAAAAAGTAAAAATAGCCGCGAAATTTCGGCCGTTCAGGAGAGCTCGAATTTTCTGATTGGCGGACACTCGAAAAAATAGCGGAATTTGCGGCCGCTGCGGAGAGCACGAATTTTCCAATTGGCAGCGGGAGATGGCGGCCGTCACAGAGATGACCGACGACGGGAGCGATGTGTACTCGGCGCACCCCACGCTCTGACTGACAATGGTTATAGCTAATTGACCAAATGGGATGGCCTTCTAGCTCTACTACTGGCTGAAATGAATCAGTCTGACTACGGCAAATCAGCGTGCGGCGTCCAATTTCAACCGCGGCCCTCTAACCCTTGGGTGATTAGAGATGGCGCTTGGTGAAATCCTGTCCACAAGCCAGCTGGCAAATTACAAGTTTGACATCGCAATATCCCCCGCGACAACACCCAAGGAACCACCAAGCCCGCCACCCAACGCAACGCAAGCAGGGGCGGCGCGAGACGCATCTCCAACCCCATCCGCGAAGAGACACGAGGCGCCCCCAAGGCGCCCCTGGAGAGTGTGAAACGTGCTGATGCTGTAAGAACATAGGTGAGTATCCCTGGGTCAGAGGGAAAGAGAGGAAGAGGTTTCAAGTTAAGAAAGGTGAGCAATTGTGAAAAGGTTGATTTAAAAAAAAAAGAGAAAGAATTACTAATAATAATAAAATAAAAATAAAAATGGCAATAATTGAATAAATAAATAAGGAGATAAGTGAGAATAGTAGAAAAATTAAAGTAATAGTATTATTAATAATAAAATTAAGTAAGATTAGAAAAAGAAAGAATAAAAATATTTTAATAATAATAGTAAGAATAAAATAAAGAATTAAAGAAGGAAAAAGATTTAGAAGAGGACAGGATAGAAAAAATGGATATATAGAGAAGAGCACACAGCGCCTGGGGATGTTGGTGTAGAACAAAAAAAAAGGACCTTATCAAAGGAGCCAGAAAATTTTTTCTTTTGAGGAGAAAGTAATTTCAGAGTACAAAATCTGGAAGTACTAAATCGCATCTTTTGCCAACCAATGAAAATGAGCGGCCGCCAGACCACAAAACCCCCGGTTGTGACGTCGCGCGATTAATCGACCAATCAGCGTGCAGCGTCCAATTTCAACCGCGGCCCTCTAACCCTTGGGTGATTAGAGACGGCGCTTGGTGAAATCCCGTCCACAAGCAAGCTGGCAAATTAAGTTTGACATCGCATACATAATTAGTGATACATGCATATGCAGGTAAAACACTGATGTAAAGTTTAGGTGGAATTAGAGTCGGGAATCTCCTCTGATTCCACCTCTCGGATCCGCGGTCTCAGCCTGTCGCAAGCCAGGAGAAAATCGATACAGGCTCGCCAGGTTAAACAACTGTGGGTGAAGTCGTGAAGCGCCCTCGGCGTGTAACCGAGTTCCCTCCCCGCTATAAAAAATAGACGAGTTCTGAGGGAGTCCAGACTGTCAAACTCGAGCATGATTTCGCGAGCACATCAGCTACTTCATTACCAAAAATCCCGCTGTGGCCTTTGATCCAATGTATGGTACATCTGTTCCCATTGCGGTTCAGTTGTGAAATCAGCAACAAGGCTCTGTTGACCAGGAGGTTGCCAGTTCTGGAGTTTAGAGCAGATTTCACAACTGAGAGGTTATCCGGGAGAATTTCAATGGTGTAATTGTCGGGAAGCTTTGAAGCGTCCTCAAGTGCCTTAAGCAAGCCAAGTGCCTCCGCTTGGAAGACAGAACAGTACGGGGACAGGACAAAGCTTTCACGCAGTTCATTCATGGAGCCATTCTCACACACTCTATATAGGCCTGTGCCAACTCCAGTTTTCGTCTTGGAACCATCTGTGTAGTAGGTGACGTCAGCCGAAAGATCAGGAATATTAATGGGAGCGGAGTAATAGGGAGGATAGGGAAGCAGGTGAGGGCAGGGGGGAGGCTCGACTGGAAAATCAGCGTCAACAAAACTGCTTTTTAAAATACAATTCCGCCTTAGCGCCAACATCCAGATCGAGAGGAAGAACACGTGAAAGAGATATAAGAGAGCTATTGGGAGTAGATTTAAAACGCGCGGCAAGTCCTGATGAGGAACGGGCGCTGCGCGCTTAAGAGAGTATTTAAAGAGCGTTGTTTAAGATTAGGAAACCACACAGGAGAAGCGTAAGAGATGGCTGGGACCACGACCTGTAGATAGAGCATCCTCAGGGCACGGAAACCAAAGCCAAAATTGGAGTTGGCGGCTGCTGTCAAACGCGGGAGAAATCCGCGGACTCTGGTGCAAACCTCAACCACATTGTTGTGTTGTGCCCGTTGTTTTGTCAATAATCCACTCTGAGTCGTCGGAGCTCCCTTGGTACCGGTTTTATTTATAACCAGTGGCCGGAACATAAAGGGAATACCACACACAGCTGGACGCGGAGTTAGTCCTCCCTCCAGCCGACACCAAAACAAACTGGCGAGATCCAGTTTCGGCTGGTTCCCGCCGTCACCTCGGCGCCGCTCGGCGCTTGAAAATTCTTGCCTGAACCCTCAACATCTCCCCCAAAAAGTTTAGAGGAGGTTAGCGCTGGACACGATTGTATCTTCTCCCATACCGCGACACTTTCCCAGGTGAGGGAGACAGCTGCTTTATCTCTGGAGCGATTGCTGGCAGCTGTTGTTGCTCCTCTGCAGGCAGTTCATTTCCCGGAGTTTCCTCCGTTTCAGCAGGGAGTTCACTGTCAGGAGATGTCTCACTGGGGTCGACCTGTTGTTGGGAAGAAGCCAGAAGAAGAGAGTTCCGCCTGTAGGTCCCTACAGGAGTTTCCACGATGTATGAGCGAAGTGCTGAAGCCTTCTCAAGGACACTTCCCCACGCTCGAAGATCCTTCACCCAAACTTTCTCTCCTGCAATTAGTTCCGCCTTTTTTGTGGCCTCATGGCGTCTGTCAAAAGCCGTTTCATATTCATATAGCCGTTTTCATAAGTCCGTTTGCCAGGGGTGTTGCCCGATACTCCATGAGTGCTAGGACCGGATCTTTATTCTTTTTCATCAGGTTTTTCACAATTTTGACAGCAGCCTCTGCTTGACCATTTGATTGTGGATGCTTTGGGCTGGAAGTGATGTGTCGAAACCCAACTTCAGAGGCAAACTTCGTAAAAGCTGAAGTTGTTGATGGGCGAAATTGTGGTCCGTTATCACTGATTACAATGTCAGGGATGCCATGACGAGCAAAGATAGCTTTGCAGTGATCTACCACAGCTTCCGAGGAAAGTTTAGTAAGTCGTACGACCTCGATAAATCGAGAAAAGTAGTCTACGACGACTAAATACTCACTTCCCTCGTAATGGAAGAGATCCATCCCGACCTTTTGCCACGGTCTTTCCGGAAAGTCGTTGGGGATGAGTGGTTCGTGCTTTAGAGGTTGATTCTCTATGCATTTCTCACAGGTTTTTACCATATCCTGGATTTCTTGACCTATTCCTGGCCACCAAACATGATCCTTTGCTCTTGCTCGACATTTTGTTATTCTTGATGACCTGCGTGGACGCGGTTCAAAACATCTTTTCGCATGTTAGAGGGGATGATCACTCGCAGTCCTCTCATTAGTAAGCCGTTCTCTTCCCCTATCTCGTCGCGAACATCGTAGAACGAGCGTTCTAAGGGAGAGAGCTGACATTTGGCGGGCCAACCGTTTTTGGAATAAAATGCCACATTTTGAAGGGTAGGCTCCAGCTTCTGGTTTGAGGCACCAGTCTCTTCGGAGGCGTGGGTTCGGATCCCACCGCTGCCACCATGTTGTGTTGTGCCCGTTGTTTTGTCAATAATCCACTCTGAGTCGTCGGAGCTCCCTTGGTACCGGTTTTATTTATAACCAGTGCCGGAACATAGAGGGAATACACACACAGCTAGACGCGGAGTTAGTCCTCCCTCCAGCCGACACCAAAACAAACTGGCGAGATCCAGTTTCGGCCGGTTCCCGCCGTCACCTCGGCGCCGCTCGGCGCTTGAGAATTCTTGCCTGAACCCTCAACACACATGCTGGTGGAAGGTGAGACGCCGATCAAACCTTACTCCCAGCACTTTGATTGAGTTGCTCCATTGAATGGGTTGACCATTAATGGTTAGATCGCAGCTAGGTATAAGTAGCCTGCCAGTACGTCTTAGAAGGAGCATGGCCTGACACTTCCTCACGCTGAGTTCCAGTTTATGCAGGCCACACCACCTCGTGATCTCATTAATGGCAAGTTGCGCCGCTCCAAGTTGCTGAGTAACTTGGCCCGACACCACCATAACAAGTTCGTCGGCGTAGGCCTGCGGGTGTACACATTTTTTAAAATTGAGCGTGAGGAGCTCGTCAAAGACAAGGTTCCAAAGAAACGGCCCAAGAACTGACCCCTGCGGGCAGCCTTTGGAAACCTGCCTCGTGACCGTGCAACCATTCATAGACAGTCTGACAACACAGTTATTAAGGAAGGAGCGAATCAGGACAAACAGGTTTTTAGGACAATCATTCATACACAGAGCTCGCAATATGCTGGAGTGTAGCACATTGTCAAAAGCGCCTTTCACATCAAAGGAAAGAAGAATAGAAGATTTTCTATGTTGAAGCGACCGGGAGAGATTATTTTTTAAATTTAGAAGTGCGGCGACAGTAGATCTGCAAGGCCTGAAACCGAACTGGTTTGGCTGGGCTTTACACATCCTCTCAGCTCGCCACGAGAGCCTGGCCAGGATAAGACGCTCTAGAATTTTACCTAAGCCAGGCAGCATCGTGATGGCCGATGAGACACGAGAAAGTCCTCACCACCTTTTTTGGGAATGAGTATGACATCACCCAGTTTCCAAGGGGTTGGAAAGTGTCCAGTTTCAAAGCACTTATTAAAGATCTTTAAAAAGAACGTCGGGAATTTTTTAATTAATTTAACAATGAGAAGAGGTGGCATACCATCACTGCCAGGAGCAGAAGTAAGGCTAACCTTATCCGCAGCCAGTAGCAGTTCTATTTCTGAGAACGGTGGGTCGTTATCAGAGGTGGACTGCACGGCTTTATGTAAGTTAACATGCTCTACTGTTATATCGGGTGGGACGCGGCCGAAGTAATGTTTTAATACATGTTCTAGAGTGGTCCCGCGGACTGTCAGTGAGATCATCGCCAACCAGAATAGAGGAAAGAGGCTTCCTCTTGGTGGAGCCTTTAATAAATTTATAAACGCCGCCCCAGGGGTTAACCTCACAAAGCGAACAGATCCTTCTCCATTCAGCAGACTTCGCGACATTCATTCAACAATGAGTACAAACAATATGGAGAGCATCTTACATTGGCTTGAACACACTTAAGAACGTTCATTTTACCCACAATTTATTGAAATTGTCCTGTGCCTCCCGCATGTGTTTTACACCCATGGAGTTGGTACTGTGTTTGTCACCACACCTGTGACATTTCAAAAGTTGTTTTATTTTCACATGTTTCGGAAAGATGTGCACCAGCGCAGTGGCTACATTTAGCCGCCCTAGTGCACTTCTTTCCGTTGGTGTGGGTTTTGTGACTTAAGCTGCCACAGACACCACATGGGAAGACGCTCTTTGCTCTACCGAGTCTCAGCGAGTGGAAGTCGATCGTGATCCTACCACGCTCGAGTAAGACAGTCTCAACATCCTTGTTAACCTCAACTATCGCGGTGGAGGTGGCATTCTCTTTTTAAATTAATTTTACCATCTTTATGTTTTCGCCGCTTTTCAGCAGCGGTACAACTGCGGGATGGCTACTGATATCAGCCACAAGTTGCTCTTCAGTTTTCTCTCCGGGAATACCAAAGATGGCAAGCCTGGGCTTGAATGTGGGGGTTTGTTTGGACTTTAAGTCCACCAATGTTGGCGGACTTAATGTTGTCCACAAACCTCATTTCTCAGAGGGGTGGCGAAGTGGGAGGACAAGTTTTTTGTCCCCCCCTGTCACCGCGGCTACATCACAGTTTTTCAGACTGGGAGTCTGGGCGATTTTCTCTCTAATTTCGCTAACAGTGAGGTCCGCGGAAGCGAGCTTCACGTGATTAATGCTGTTACGCAGCATGTGCGCGTAACTGGGTTTGGTTGGAATGGCAGGCTTAGCACCTGCATTGGTTGGCTGGGTGACTTTTGTCACCGCTGGGGTTGGTTTGGGAGGAGGTGTGGGAGCGACGGTTGTTGTTTTTTTCTTTAAGGCTGATAGTTCAGCCCTGATTTCTGCGACTTTAAGGTCGCAGCACTTCAGCTTATGCTGGAGGATCCCCACAGCAGTGTTTTGGAGATCGGAGAGCAGACCATCCATATTTCGAAAGAAACACCTATTAGATGGGGAGCCTAGGTCCCCGCTAATCCTTGCCCCAACCTCATGTTGAAAGATTTCACGGAAGCCTTGAAAGATGTGTTAATTTCTTCCCACCCTTCCCTAAATGCCGTGTTAGAGTTAATAGGAGTTAAGGGAGGAGGAGAAGAAGGAGTGACCCGGGGAAACTCACCCAGAGTTGGGGCAGAAGAAGCGGAGGTATCCGCCGCCATAGCTGAATAATCCAAGAGAGTAATCCACGCGAAATAGTAGAAAGAGCAATCCAAGAGCAAGAGTGTTCCAGGGATGGTGTGCACAGTTTGGAGTCAGGGACGCGAATCTGAGCGATGGAGGCGCCCCACGCTCGTTGGCGTGTTGAATTATATCTCCCTCCGCTGTAAGCTTTCGGATCAAGCTTTTTCGGAGAACATACGCTGGACAACACAAGGTAAACCGCCAGCCGCAGCTGGAAGGCAGAATTTGGTAGGCCCGGAAGGCTGTGAGGGCACCGACACAGGGAAGTGGAAGCCGGAGAGAGTTGGCTAAGGGTCGTGGCTGAGGGGAAAAGGCTGTGCCAAGTACAACCAAGTACAGGCGGCAAGTAAATCTGCTGAAAACTTTATTGATTAGTCACAATCAAGTACAGGAGGGGAAGTAAATAGGATCATGGGTACAAGTGGCTATTTACAAGCAGTAGGGGTGGGAAACAATGGGAGGTAGGTGGAAAAGATGGCAAGTGAGCATGATGATGAAGGGGTTACAAGGTTGGGTTGGCACATGGGGTTCCAGGAGGATATTTACAGGGAGACAGAAAGGGGGATTAGGTAAAAGTTACAAAGAGTCATCAGAGGATGGACAATTCTCAGGCACGAATCTACCACAGTTGTTGCCAAGAGAGAGCTGATGTGGCAAAATCAGAGAGGGTGGTTGGAATCCTACCGGTAATGGACAGGCAGGAATGAAACAAGGTAGCCCTGAGGTCGTCAAGGTGGGGACAGTTGAAAAAGATATGGTCTACTGTTTCCGGAGCAAGATGGCAGTCAGGGCACGTGACATCACGCAAGAGGTCCCTCCTCCTATACTTGTAGGATCCAATGAAGGAGTGGCCGGTGAGAAAACCTGTGATGATTTGTGATGAGGGGTGTATATACTTATGTTCGTTGAGGAGCGAAAGAGGGGAGATTTTGAAGACCTGAAAGATGGTGGGGTTTTTGTCACGGAATTCAATATCCCAGCGGTCCCAGAAGCTGCGCGAGGTGAACCTGTGCAGGTGGTTTTGGGAAGCCAAGGTATATAGTGGGGGCGATGATGAATCTGCGGCGGCGGAGCGTGCCAGCTGATCGGCTAGACAATTACCCGAAAATCCCTGCATGGCCTTTGACCCAGTGTAGGGTGATAGATCTAGGGGGAGGAGGGAAAAGAGCAACCTCTGTATCTTGAACACCAAAGGAAACCTTGTATCGAGGTTGGAGATGGCGTGTAGAAGGGAAAGGCAGTCCAAGAAGATCCCAACCGAGAGGTTAGGAGGAAGGGGTGGAGGCGTCCCGTAGCGCCGTGAGGAGGGCAAAGCTTTCGGCCTGAAACACTGCCGCAGGTGAGTGGCAAGATGTAGGGAGAGGGACAAAGGTGGAATCCCAAGGGAGGAAGAGGAAATTCTGGCGACGCCTGAACCAACCCCCTCTTTGGTTTGGAGCCATCGTGAATGTATAGTCGTCGGCGGGCGTGAAACCCGAGGCCTGAGCGGGCGTTGCAGCATCCCTTGAGGCGGCCTAGAATGGACAGGGGCAACGGTCGCATACCCATTGGAGGTGGGAGTCGAAGGTGAACCTGTCATTGAAGACCACCCCGAGGGCCCTTAGCCTATCCGTCCATGGGAGAACAGTGTCCTGTAGAGTCAGAGAGGGAGGGTTAGTAAAGATAGGGAGGACCTCACATTTGTGAGGAGTGAGGGTCAGCTTATTGCCCAGACACCAGTCGGAGACGAGATCGATGGAGAGCTGGGCGCGGGAGGTCAGAATGCCTGGGGGACCTGACACTACGATCTGAAGGTCGTCCGCGAATACCTGTATATGAACGCCGGGTGGGTAGGGAAGGGATAGGACAGGGTTGAAGGCAATGTTCCAGACGTGGGGGCCACTCCTAGATCCCTGGGGGCACCCTCGGGAGGGAAGCATAGAAAAAGAGCAGTTTTTGTAAGAAAGGGTGACTATGGTCACTGAGGAAGGAGTGGTAAAGGGCCTGGAGGGTGGGGTGAGCTGAGTAAGGAAGGACGGGTGCCATAGGTGGTCAAAGGCCGACTTGATGTCGAGACTGATGAGGAGGGCGCATTGGTGGGAACGTATAGACTCCGAAACTTTGGTCTTGAGTAGGGCGAGAGTGTCCGCAGCACTTCTCCCTTTCCTGAAACCAAACTGATTGGGGTGGAGGAGACCGTTGGATTCAAAGTGGTGCGATAGTCTAAAGGAGAGCATGCTCTCGAGGGTTTTACCCAGGATAGGGAGAAGCACTATCGGGGCGGTTTTGGGAGGTGAAATCCTCAGCACTCAATTTCTTGGGGACCAGTACAACTCGTCCTACTTTCCAGAGCTTGGGGAAGTGGCAAAGAGAAAAGCATTTGTTAAAGAGGTTGAAGAAAAAGGTGGAGAAGGAGGAAAGTAGCCATTTGGCGAATTGACCGGGCATCAAGTCAGGACCATGGGACTTTTTAGGGTTGAGGGCCCGTAGAGCAAGGTGGAATTCTAGAGTAGAAAAAGGGAGATCAGGTGGGGGAGGGGTAGAGGGAATAGGGGGGGAGGGAAGGAAGTGAGATGGGCGGGAATTTGGAGGAGGCTCTGAAAAGTAGACGTCCAAGACGCTCGTTGGCGTCTCTACTATTATTCCGCCTTCTACATGCATGAATGGGAGCATTCTAAGGCTCAAAAATATTAAGCTGGATGGGATTCCGGTCTCTGAAAATGACAGGCCGCGCATTGGGGTTGGAGAGGCGTAGGCAGTGCAAGTAAGCGCCCCGGGGGAGAAGATGCCTAGGGTGTGGCTATGGAGGGCAACAAGATTAGTGCTGGGCGCAGCGTCAGGTTCCATATGGCCATCCAGGAGGGGTCTTCTATGGAGGTGTAGGTCAGTTCTTGGTCCGGTGGTCCAGGAGGAGTGCTGAAATAAGACCGTCCAGAGCGTCCCTATGCCCAAGAAGACCGAGGAGAAGCAAATCCATCCCGCAAATCTTCTTTTATTATTTCTAATTTTATTTCTGGTGCACACATTACAATTAACAAGGGGGAGGTACATATTGGGGCAAACAACGAAGTATACATATAGGTAAAAATTAGGCGAGAGGAAGATGGGGAGATATATTTACAAAGTAAGGAGTATTAAAGGGAAGCCGCGGATTGCGTTGATACAGAATTTCCTCTGAATAGACCGGAGGTTTGATTTACCAATGCGGAGTTTAGCCGCCTCGCTCCAGATGGGGGCGGCGTACGTGATGGCAGATTCGACCACTCCGAGGTAGAATCGTCTCCTGGCAACAAATCCGAATCCGGAAACTGAATTTGAGCATTGACGGACCCTGCCTAGAAGGGAGGAGGCCTTCCTCGCAAACCCTGTGGAGGTGAGGTGTAAAACTAAGTCGGTCGTCGAAGGTGACCCCAAGGATAGTAAGGGTATTGGGACAGGAGAGGGGTGTGCCATTGATAAGAAGTTGGGGCGGGTTACAAAAGATAGGAAGCACGAGAGATTTATGGGGGGTAAGAGAGAGCTTATTATCAAGGCACCAGGAGTGAATAAGGTCAAGAGCAGATTGAGCGAGGGAGGGAAGGTGAAGTGAAGGACCGGAGACGAGGATTTGAATGTCGTCGGCGAACGCTTGCACATGGACACCAGGAGGGAAAGGAAGAGATAGGAGGGGATTGAAAAAGATGTTCCAAAGGAGAGGCCCGCTGACAGAGCCTTGTGCGCAGCCTCTCAAGGGGGAGGTGGAGCGGGAGTATCCTCGGTAGGAAAAGTGAATTGAACGGTTGGAAAGGAAGGAGCGGTAGAGTTGAAGTAGGGTGGGGGGGGCAAGAGGCAGCCTCGAGTCGGCCGAATAGGGCAGGGTGCCAGAGGTGTTCAAATGCGGATTTGATATCCAGGCTGATGAGGAGGCAGCATTGAAAGCGGGAGATGGCTCGTCTGATATGGGTGCGTAGGAGGGAGAGAGCATCGGTGGTGGAGCGTCTCCGCGGAAGCCGAATTGCAGGGGGTGGAGTAGGCCGTTACTCTCGAAGTTATGAGAGAGCCGGAAAGCCATGAGGCTCTCGAGCAGCTTTCCGAGGATGGGGAGGAGGACAATGGGGCGGCATTTGCTATTGAAGTCGTCCGAGTCTGTTTTTTTGGGGAGTAGGACGAGGCGACCGACTTTCCAGAGGGAAGGGAAGTGTCTTAAGGAAAAGCAGGTGTTGAATAAGTTCAGGAAAAAGTTGGGGAAGGAGTCAACGAGCCATTTAGAGAAGGGACCAGGGAGGAAGTCGAGGCCGTAGGACCTCTTAAGGCGAAGGCGGCGGAGGGCCAGGGAGAGTTCTATGGCTGTAAAAGGGGGGTCAGAGGGGGGGTTAGGGGGGTTGAGAGGGTAAGGGGAGAGGTGGAAGGGGCATGAGTCGGGGGGGGGGGGAGGGTTGAAGAAGAAGTCTAGGGTGGTTTGGAGACGGTCCCTAATGGAGTAGTGAAGGAGAGATTTTTGAAAACTGTTGGAGGAGAGAGGAAGAGAGCGGGAGGAGCCTCGAGTGATGAAGCGGTGGATGGTCCCCCAGGGGTTGTGCGTAAAGGAGGAGCAGACCATTCGGAAGTGTCTCCTTTTGGCTTTAAATAGAGCTCGGACATATTCTTTCTTTGCCTGAAGGGCCTGATCTTTAAGAATAGCACGCTGGGGAGGAGAGCTGTTCTGGAAGGATTGCCGGAGTTTCCGGGAAAAGGACTTCAGGGACTGAAGCTGGGGGGACCACCAGGGGACAGGAGGGGGGTAGTTAGATTTGGAAGGGCGGGTGCGGAGGTGGCTGGAACAGTTGATAAAGAGGATGGAATAAAAAGATCGTAGCAAGGAGTCAAGAGATTCAGGAGAGGAGCAGTTACTCAGGGTGGAAATAAGGTGGCCGGAGTTGGTGAAGTGCCTTGCCAGGGAGTTAAAGAGGACCAGGGGGGGCTGGGCTTGGAAATGGAGGGGAGAGAAGTCTGGGAATGGGGATGGGGGAGGAGGAGGGGTTGAAGGAAGAGTAAGAGGGGGGCAGGGGAGGGAGAAACGGATCTCGAAGTGATCTGAAAGATTAAAGGGATTGGAGGACCAGTCAGAAATGGAAGGTCTGAGGGCAGAGGAGATGCTGGAGATGTCAATGGAGGAGGAGAAATCGCCTTGGGAGCGGGTGATGGCACCTCTGGAATTGCAAACCTTAAGATCAAGGGCATCAAGAAGGTTGTTTATATGAGAACCCTTCCCGTTTTGCTTTTGGAGGCTCCAGTGGGAAGAGATGGCATTGACGTCTCCAGCGAATATAAGGCGAGGAGGAGGTGGAGAGCCGAAGAGAGTGATGAAGGAGTCTATGATGGGAGAATAAGGAGCTTTGTGAGGAAAGTAGACAGAGCAGATAGTGAGATGGAAGCCTGGAATATCGAGAATGGCCAGGGTGCGATTGGTGGTAGAAAGGCGAGGAAGACCACAGGTAGGCTCTGGTTGAGAACCACGATGCAGGTGCTGCACCTGTTCTGTGAGATGGGAGCGTGAAGGAAAGAGGCGGAAGGGATGGGGAAGGGAGAGGGGAGAAGGCCCTTGCGGACCGGCAGCTCTTGAAGTAGTAGGATATCAATGTGAGAGGACTGCGTGGTTTGGAGGACAGAGAGGAAGCAGGGGAGGGAACGGTTGCAATTTAGTTGCAGGAACCTGATCATGGGATTCCATGCGAAGTGAGGAAGGCCAACTCTTCCGCTTTAATGATCGGGCAGGCAAGGGAATCCGCCGGGTGATGATTGTTAATGCTGCACCGGAAGCATCTAGGGGGAGAGGAGATTGCTGTGCAGTCGTCGATGGTGTGACCCTCCCCACAATGCAAACACTTGGCCCGTTTTGTGCAGTTGTTGTGTTGGCGTAGGTCGCTGCAGGAGCAGCAAGGGTGTGTAGTTCTAGTCCGCTCGAACCTGATGGAGCTGAACCCTATGAATAGGCGAGAGCGCGACTGGAGGTCTCTGGCTGTAGCGGTGTCTGTCTCTATGATTGCGTGTAAATTGTTGTTGCGCGCGGCCATTGTGCGGACTAGCCTACAGCCGGCGCCCACGGAATGCTCAAGTAGTTTGGGAAGGTCGTCTGTTGGGAGAGAGTCAGGAATGTTGAAAAGGGTATAACGTGGTTTGAATGTAGGGGGCAGGCGTACCTTGATGTCTGTTCCCAGAATACATTTGGAACAAGTGCATTTAGCGAAATTGCAATGTTGCTGTTACGTGTGCGGTGTATGTTGGTGATTGGTGTGGTGGACGTGGTAAGGGAGGAGATGGAAATATTTCTGTATAGGTTGGTGTCAATGGGGGTGTTGATGGAGGGGTCTTGGGTGATTAGTATATGGAAGGGGTTGTTGCGGTTGGAGGGGGGTGTGGGGCGGTGGGATGGGATGTGTGTGGTGTGGCGGGGGAGAGGGGATGGGGGGGGAGAGGGAGTAGCAGAAGGGGGAAGGGAGGCGGCTCTGGCAAAAGAGTCAGGAGTAGGAAGGAGAGGAGGATTTGGGATGGAGGGGGTGGGTGGGGGTTGAGGGATGGGGGGAGAAGGAGGGAGAGGGTTAGAAGGTGAAGGATGAGTAGTTTTAGGAGGAGGAATGGAGGGGGTTAGCGTGGTAGTGGAAGAGACAGTGGGGTGGTGTGAGGGTGTTTGCGTAAGTATGTGTGTCAGGGTGTTGGTGTTTTGGTCGACCTCTATGAAGCGCTGGGTGTATGTACGTGTGAGGTGTGCAAATGTTTTGTCGAGGGTGGATCTGAAATGGTCGGCGATTGCAGGAGTTAGATGATTGGAAAAAGGAGCTAGGAGGTGGTAGGCCCAGGAAAGAGGGAGGAAGTGGGAGTTGTTGTTGGTGGGGAATAGGCTGCATATATTTGGGGGGGAGTCAATGAAAAAGTCGGAATTGCGAGGGTGGTGTAGCCTGTAGGGAGTGTGGGTGGTGGTGGCAGGGGGATGAGGAGGGGCAGGTTCACTCACCCCTGGTTGACCGTTGAGAGGGCCGCCGATTGTGCAGTCCAGGTGACTGTCGAAGATTCTGGAGCGTAGTTCATCCCTGGAGGAGTCCGCATTTGAAGTGGAGGTGCCGTCTTGGGGAGAGTTGGTGGAGTCCTCCCTGGAAGAAGAAGAGGTATCTGGGGGGGGGGGGTGTAGTATCCAGGAGGGGTGTGGGAGAGGGGGTTCTATTAGGGGTGGATCCTCGGCGGGTGGGGGAGCGGAGGACTGGTACGCTGGGGTGGACAGGTGAGTCGCTGGGCACGCGGCGGCGCGAGGTGGTGCCGTTGCCTGGGGAGGGGAGCTTGGATTTCCGCGCGGCGGACGGAGAGACCGCGCTCCTCGGCGTTGAGGTGTCAAATGGCCGCTTGCGGCCGCTCTGGAGAGCCCGCGTTTTCATTGGCCGCGGGCGAGAAAAATCCGGGGAGGATGAATGTCGTATGGCGGCTGTTCAAGAGGTCCGGGGAATAAAAAAATAATTTTTATCCTCTTTCTGGTTTGATGGATTTGGGCTGGGCGCTGGGGAACAGGAGCACAGTAGCACAGGAGACCAGAAGCACTATGAAAAGAAATTCCTATATAGCCTCCTTGAATATACTGACACCACCAAAAAAAAGTGTGTGCCCTTACTTCAGGCAGTATCCCTGTGCCTTACCACTGGTGGGGGGTCACTAGGGACTGGCAAGAAGCGATCCTAATTCAAGGGAAGCTTTTGACTCCAAGAGTATCCAGAATCCTTACCACTGGTGGGGGGAATAACTGGACTCGTTGAAGTTATCCGACGCTCGTTGGCGTGGAAGTGTTAAATAGCCGAGTGCGGCCGCCCTGGAGATCCCGCATTTTGATTGGCTGCGGGCGGAAAAAATCCGGAGAGGATAAATGGCGTTTGGCGGCCGTCCAAGAGATCCGGGGAATTAAATAATTTTTATTGTCGTCTGGTTTCTTGGTGAATTGGGGCTGGGCGTCCAAGGATGTATCCTTGTAGGACCGCTGGGGAACCGGAGCACAGGAGCCCATGGGCACTATAGAGAAATTCCTATTTAGCTTCGGCATAGGTGGGCAGGGAGAGGATGTTTGCAATTTTTGTTCAAGGAGATGAGTGAGGAGGTTTGTGGAGTTGTTGGCCTCGAGGATTCCCGCCGATGGTAGGGTCGAGCAGGGAGTTGAACATGCTCGGGTGGACAAGCTTTGCGTGTCTGATAGAGGTGGGAAATCTATTATATAATTTCTTATAAAATATCTTTAACACGCTTCTAACAGGCTCACGAGCTTTTCTCCACGCCCTTTCAACTTTTTGAGTAGCCCTTTGGAGTGGATTTAGTTCAGGTTTCCACCAAGTGGGTTTCTTAAAAAATATATATTGGTGGAAGGTTTAGAGGGAATGGTTTGAAGACAGGAGTGAAACACCTCGTCTTCTAGTAAAATTAATTACTTCATCAACTTGAGTTGTGTCACTCGCGTCCAGTAACTTCGCTAAAGTTGTTTACGTGTATGTTGTTATTGCTGTTAGAAGAGAGGGGTTCAAAATTAACGTTAAACATGAGGCGTTTATGGTCAGATAAAGCCTGGTTGATTGCATTCCAATCGGCGATCCCGTCCGCGAGGCCAGCAGAACAACACGTGACGTCGATGGAGGAGGACCTCTCGCCCTCCTCCCACGTGATCGTGCCGTGTTTGTTGACAACGTGGAGCAAGTTAGCGTCAAGGAAGTTTTCGACAATTTCTCTTTTAGAGCATTTGTATTTAGCCACCGCGCTTTATTTGACCATCTATAGGATTCAATATTAAAGTCGCCGCAAAAAATCACCTCGTGGGAATTAATTGTTTTTAAAGAGTTGTCTATCCTATCAAGAAGAGCATCGGAACAACATGATGGTGAAAGATAAACAGTACACAGAAGGATTGACAAGTCATTCACTTCACACAGGACAAATACAGCATTCACACAAGACAAGTGAGACAAGTATGAATTTTAAATTCGGATTTGCTATTATTACAGCCGCTCCCAATTTATTTTCAATTATTGGACCGTAGCAAACCCTGTCAAGGGGCACAGGTAATGACAGTAAATTGTTTTTGGAAACTGGGAGTTCTTGCAACAATAGCACAACCGTTGGACTCAAAGTGGTGCGAGAGTCTAAGGGAGAGCATGCTTTCGAGGCTTTTACCCAGGATAGGGAGAAGTACGATCGGACGGTTTTGAGAGGTGAAGTCCTTCGGCATTAAAATTCTTGGGGACCAGCACAACTCGGCCTACTTTCCAGAGCTTGGGGAAATAGCGTAGAGAAAAGCATTTGTTGAAGAGTTTGAAGAAAAAGGTGGAGAAGGAGGAAAGTAGCCATTTGTCAAATTGACCGGGCATCAAGTCAGGACCATGAGATTTTTTAGGATTGAGGGTCCGTAGAGCTAAATGGAACTCGAGAAGAGAAAAGGGGAGATCAGGTGAGGGAGGGGAGGAAGTGAGATGGACGGGAATTAGGAGGAGGCTCTGAAAAGTAGACGTCCAGGATGTCCTTGAGGTTAGCAGGAATGTTCTGTTGAGTAGAGAGGGTTTCAAACCTCCTTGAACAGAACGGGCTGCGCAGAGAGAACCCTCGAGAGACAAAGCAGTGGATAGGACCCCAAGGATTATTGGTGAATGAGGAGGTAAATTCCCGGAAGTGCCTTCTCTTGGCCTTGAGGATGGTCCTATTGTATTTGTTTCGGAGTCTTGCGTAACCCTCGCGGTAGCTGTCGCGGAGAGGAGGAGCCATAGTTTTCATCTTCCTACAGAGTCTCCTGGACAACGTTTTCAGTCTCTGGAGCTCAGAGTTACACCAGGGAAGGAGGGGAGAGGAACAGCATCAAATTGGTGCCGTTTTATAAGGCGCCCCAAAGTCTAAACCTGGGTAGCTGAGAGCCAATCAAAATGGAGAGTTGATGGCGACCGCTTTTGAACGATTTGCTGACATTGGCCACTTTTATCTTTCTTTTTCTATATTATTTTCATTTTTTTTTTTACCCTGTGTATTTTGGCTTTTAATGTGTGAAAATAATAAAACCACAAGCTGCTCTTCAGTTTTCTCAGTAGGAATCCCGAATATAGCAAGCCTTGGCTTGAATATAGGATTCGTCTGGACTTTTAAGTCCAACAATGTTGGCGGACTTGTCCACGAACCTCTTTATTTTCAGAGGAGTTGGCGAAGTAGAAGACAGATTTCTTGTCCCCCCCCCCAGTCACAGCGGCTACATCAACATTCCTTAAACAGGGAGTTTGGGTGATTTTTGCCAATTTCACTAACAGACAGCTCCGCATGATTAATGCTGTTATGCAGCATATGCACGTAACTTGGTCGTGTAGGTTTGGTTGGCTTAACACCAACATTGGTTGGCTGGGTGACTTTTGTTACCACAGGGGCTGGTTTGGGTGGTGGTGCAGGTTTGGCATTTTTAGCAGAGGCTGCTTATTGCGCCCTAATCACTAAAATCGCCCTAATTGCCACCTAGTCCTACACCAACTTCATATTGTAGGATCTGCCTAAAGCTCCGGGTTTCGGGACAGGAGAGGGGGGTGTTGTCAATTAGAAGATGGGGAGGGTTGCAGAAAATGGGTAGAACCAGGGACTTATGGGGGGTGAGGGAGAGTTTGTTGTCAAGGCACCAGGAATGGATGAGGTCAAGAGAGGATTGAGCGAGGGAAGGGAGACTATTTACTTTTTATTTTGCCAATTTTATTTGTCTTGAAAGGAATAGTCTGTATGCATGAGTGAAACACTTCATCTCTGAGTATTGAAGGAATAGAAGGCAAGCTGCCTTTATCAACTAGGAGTTGTTGTAATAATAGCACATCTGCTTTCTCATTGGAACATTCATTCCACAAAGAGGAGAAACAATAAGGAGTGTCTTACATTGGCTTGAACACACCTGAGCATGTTCATTGCACCATTAATTTATTGAAGTTCTCCTGGGCGTCCCGCATGTGCTTACATGCCATTGAGTTAGCTCTGTTCCTGCCACCACACCTGTGGCATTTCAGCACACCCTTGTTGTCACAGGCCTCGGACAGATGTGCACCAGTGCAGTGGCCGCCCTGTTACACTTCTTACCGTTGGTGTGGGTCTTGTGACTAAGGCTGCCACAGACACCGCAAGGAAAGACGCGCTTAGCCCTTGCGAGTCTCAGGTAGAGGTAGTCTATTGTAATCCTACCGCACTCGAGTAGAGCAGTCTCAACTGCCTTATTCACCTCTCCGAGGTAGAAGCGTCTCCTGGCGAATGGAGGGGATGGAGATTTTCGTATATAGGTTGGTGTCGATGGGGATGTTGATGGAGGGGTCTTGTGTTATTAATATATGGAAGGGGTTGTTGCGGTTGGAGGGGGGTGTGGGGCGGTGAGGTAGAATGTGTGTGGTGTGTGGGGGGAGGGAGGTGGCTCTGGCAAATGAGCCAGAAGTAGGTAGGAGAGGATTTGGAAGCGGGAAGGAGGGGGTTGGGGGGGGGGGGGGGGGGGGGGGGGAGGGTGTGAGAGGATTAAGAGGGGAAGGATGAGGGGTTTTAGGAGAGGGGATGGGAGGGTTTAGAGTGGAAGGTTAAGTGGGGCGGTGTGAGGGTGGATGTGTTAGTATGTGTGTGAGAATGTTGTTTGTATGGTTGGCCTCTATGAGGCACTGGCTGTATGTTTGTGTGAGGTGTGAGAATGTTATGTCGAGGGTAATTTCAAATTAGTCTGCGTTTAAGGGGGTGAGGATACTGGCGAATGGAGCAAGGAGTCTCAGAGAGGAGTAATCAATGGAAAAATGCTCGAGCAGAGCAGCCTCGATATCTTTGTTTACCTCTAATATCGCTGTGGAGGGTGAACCCTCGTTCCTTATCAGTTTAACAATTCTACAATCGGCGTCGTTTTTCAACATTTTCTCGACAGCAGGATGGCACCTAATATCAGCCGCAAGCTGCTCCTCGGTTTTCTCAGCTGGAACCCCAAAGATAGTGGGCCTGGGCTAAAATTAGGGTTCGACTGGACTTAAGACCGCCAATGTTAGCGGTCTTAACCTTGTCAACAAACCTCTTTTTTCAAAGGGATTAGTGAAGTGGAGGACCAGTTTTTTATCCTAGCCCCAGTCACAGCAGCAACATCCAAGTTCTTCAAACTGGGAGTCTGAGCAATTTTTGCCCTTAGCTCCTTGACAGAAAGATCGGCGGAAGCCAACTTAACATGTTTGGCACTGTTACGCAGCATCTGAGCTTAGCTGGGTCGTGAGGGCTTGGTCAGATTAACACTGACACTAGCTGGCGGCGTGACTTTTGTCACTGGAGCGGATTTGAGGCGACTTTTAGGTCGCAGGCCTTCAGTTTGTTGGCCAGAATGTCAAACAAGGAGTGCTGCAGACTCGTCAACATCCCGTTAATTTTATGGTACATGACCCAGTAAGGTGATGCACCCATGTCCTTACCCAGGACCGTTCCTATCTCCCCATACACCATAGTTAGACATTCAGTGAAATTGGTGCCTATTTGTTCCCACCCTTCGCCGAATGCCTGGTTGGAATCAAGAGGCCTGATGGGTGAAGTAGAGGGAGAGACCCGGGGATACTCACCAGTGGGAGGGATCTCGGGTTGAACAAGCCTGATTCCATGCCAAGAGGGGTCCATTGTATTAGCGTCGCTTTTTTTATTATTGCATCTAGCCAGGGGGGTGTCCATCATGCCGTCGAGGGATGATCGGTGGAGCCTCGCTCGTAAGCTTTTAAAATACTCAAAACAAAATGACTCATGTAGAACTTGAGCCAAAAAAAGGAAAAACTCCGCAGGTTGTGGGGATGGGTGATACATGGGCACGGAATGTGCTGGTTGACAGTCAATATGAACAAGTTGGTACAGATGGGTACGATGTGGAAGGGATGACAGAAGTTTACAACAATATATGTACAACAAACAAAATGAGCAAGATAAACAACAAGGGGGAATGTGGGAACGTATGACAGACTACGGGCTATGGATTACAATAGGGAAAAATCATCAGACTGTGGAATATTTTCGGGCACAAACCTACCACAGTTGTTGCCGAATTCACACTCAGAATGCCAAAGAACACTGGAGTCGGCGAACTCAGAGAGGGTGGTTGGAATTTAAATCTCTCTTCAGAAACTGGCTTGTTAGAATAAGCTTCCTTTGCTCGTCCAAGTTTTCAACAGAATCTCTTCTGGAAAAGATAAATTTAAGCAAACCGTGCTTTATTTGACCAACTGTCAAAAAATTACCTCGTGGAAATTGATTGATTTTAAAGAGAGGTCTATCTTGTCAAGAAGGGCGTCAGGACAACATGATGGCGAAAGATAAACAGTAAACAGAGGGATTGACATGTCATTCACTTCACATAGAACATTCACACACGACAAATGTTCATCACCTGTTTTCTCCAGACTTTCCCCACATTATAGTTGAGCCCTACCTGAAGCACAGTGGTTGTACCTGAAGGTCATCAGTATCTCTTCAGTTATTTCTTCTCATTTAAATTAGGATTAACAAATTGTGCAACATTTGTTCTGAGCTATTTCTTGTATACAAATAAAATGTCATTTGTGATCATCTATAAATTTTGTTCACAGAAATTGCTTCCCCCAATGAATCTTGTCAGGGGAAAATTTGTAGCTTTCACCAGAATTTTTATTACTACTTCTAGTGTTTTTCTATTGAAATTTCTTAGTCCTCCAAGTATTAATGCCTTTTATATTTTTGAGTATTTTATAAAAGCCTTAGAGATTGAATTGTCCTCTTATTTTATTTCCTTTTGGCCCCATAAGAGCTATCCAGATTATTAAATGTTAATGTGATAAATTGTTGTGGTTTACAATACATACATTATCCCATAGTATCATTAAGAGGAGCCTATCATGGTAGAATTTGTTGTGGGTCCTGTTCTAGTCTGGTGGCTTCCATGCATGTCTACCCACCCATATAGTGGATGTACTTTGACACAATAGTAATCATGGGCCAGGTTTGTGGTGGTTGGAATGTCGCCAGGACTTCGCAGTGTGACCTCTATATTGTCGCTGGATTAGATTTCTTTCTCGGGGACCATGCTGACCCAACTAATTCAAGTCTGGAAACCATAGCCTTTAATTGATGCAATTATGTGGTTATTTAATTGAATTTTCTCTTTTAACACTTTGCTATATAGATTTTTTTTTTCTAAAAGTATTTTGAAACATAACAAACAAAAAGACAGTATACAAAACATAAACAAAAAGTTTTTATTTATAATGTTTGGATTATCAGTAAGGTTGACCCAAATAGGTACTGTAAATAATGTCATTATGATACCAGACACTTGTTAGATTATGACAATGGAATTGTGTTAACATATATTTATGATCTGTTTATAGTGGCCTCTTTAGTTGATTAGCTAGCTATGCAAATTTACTTACTTATTTCTTTGTAATTATGTAAATAATGTCATTATGATATCAGACACTTGTTAGATTATGACAATGGAATTGTTAACATATATTTATGAGGGGTATATAGTGGCCTCTCTAGTTGATTAGCTAGCTATGCAAATTTACTTACTTATTTCCTTGTAATTGTGTAAATAATGCCATTATGATACCAGACACTTGTTAGATTATGACAATGGAATTGTTAACATATATTTATGATGTGTATTTGTTGGCTCTCTAGTTGATTAGCTAGCTATGCAAATTTACGTACTTATTTCTTTGTAATTATGTAAATAATTTCACGCTTCATATATGTAAAATATTTTTGTTTAATAAATTCCAATAATGAGAATGGTGTCTTTATTTACATCCTGGCAATGCAACATCTACACAGTCATCTTCCTTTGAATGGGGAATATTTAGAGCTCTTTCCACCTTATCCCACACCTTGATGGTTGCCAGCATTGATACAACAGTGTTGTGTTTTCTACAAGGGTGGATCAATAATAAATGATAAAAGTTTAATAGAAAAGGAAACAAATGTATATACACTTTTAAATTTAACTCTTTTGTTATATTAGAAAAAATTCTCAAGAAACCATCTGGCAACATTTTTTTCCAATAAAAATGGTGACCAAAACAAACAGTTGCACCAAGTATGAAATGCGATCAGTAATACTTTTTTTTTTTTTTAAATCATGAAGGAGTTTAACCATTTCAAATTAACTCCAGAATGAAATATGTTTACAGTGATAAATGTTTACCTCAAATTGAATTTTTGAGTAGGTTAAAAATTGGAAAGCGGCATAGAAAGTTTGGATGATGCACCGCGACCTGGCACCTCGTCTAAGGTTGGTGATGATGTAACCACCTGGCCCATTGACGAGATGATACAATACAAAAAAATTCTCATTCAGTACTTTTGTCTGAAGATGGTAACAACGCTGTTACAGAAATGTCACACACTATTTATTTGGATTTGGTCCATTACCTTTTGTTTAGAGTGTCTAAAATAAAATGATTTCCTACTGATGACCTCCCTGTAAAGGACACCTAATTGCAGAGCCAAAGTGTCCTTTAGGGAGAGGTGTCCTCATACCGGAGAATTGCTAAATTGTAAAAATGGTAATTTTGCAAATGAAAACAGTCCTTTGTGGAGAGGTGTCCTCTAAAGGGAGGTTCTACTGTAGTCTCATATTTGAATGGGTATAGAAGAATGTAATCAAGATGTTTAATATGATGTGCAGAGAGTGAAAACTACAGGCTTTCCTATAGAGAGTTGTTTAAGGTTCGGCAAAGACTCCATCAGCCACTTTGAGAAGTTAGGTGGCTCAGAGTTTGAGAAGAGTAGACATGTTCAAAGTAGTGTAATTGATAGAGAGGAATCAACCAATTCCTCAGAGGAATGAAATTACCTCACCTAAACTCATTCAGATTGATCATCAACATAGTCATATTGATATTTTGCCGTGTCACAATGCCCAGCATAGTACACATTTGTACAATTGCCACTATTTCTTTAGAGGTAGTGTAAATATATGATATATGTGTATCTATAAGTTCATTTACATAGTTTAATTTTTATAGTCATAGTTCCTATTTCTATTTTATTACGTTTGAAGTATCACTCCGCATGTAAATTTATATGTTGTATATAATGGCTCAAGCGCGCTTATACCCTGTTAGTGTAGTCATACTAGCCACGCCTGTGGAAGAACCGAAAGGTTCAAAAGCTTGCAAAAGTATAATAAAAGAGGCTCCTCCGCAAAACTTTAGATTCGTCATACTTTTATACTAATTATACGGAGTTTACCTGTAGAATATATTATGGATTTATATTTAAAGGGAATACCTAATAGAATATTTGTGCATAGTAATGTCATGAACTTGTGAAAGTGGCTAATTTTTTATATATACCATTAAAAAAAATTTTTTTAGAGATATTTATTGTTTGGTTCTTTAATGTGTGGATGCTTAAAGGATCCATGTCTTCCGCATTGGAGCACCAAAAACTTTTCTTGAATTATCCCTTTAGTTTTTGATGCTTGTGGGAGGGGAGGATGCTGAAGACAAACCTAACAAAATTAGTTATAAATAGCTGGTGGCCTAAATAAATGGAATGAAAGTAGGGGAGCAATGTTTATAATAAGAAGAGCTCACCTGTATGTTAGTGTTGTGGCAGGGCAGTCCCTGAGGACCAATTCTGAGAACCAACTGTAGCATGCAGCCTGGACTGCGAACCAAGGAAATGTTACAGGAGCTCACCAGGGAGTGTGTGTGAGGAGCTATACCAAGCCTGGTGTAAGTGCTGGAAAGTGTTGCCAAAAATTTTTTATAAAAGGGCCTACAGACCTCCCTGGCCTTCCTAGGGACTACGCACCTTATGTGACCTGCCACACCCCGACGCCAAGAGGCCCTCAGTGATGGAGGCAGACCTGTGAGGTTCCATAGCCTGAAGAAGATGACTAGTCAATAGAAAGGCCTGAACCACAATAACCACAATAAAGTATGAAATTGTCTTTTGCTCTTTCTATTTTTTTTTTTTTCATTTATAATTTCATAAAAAAAAAATAAACATAATAAATATAGATATCATTAGATTATATGGATTGCTCTATTTTCAGGAAAAAAAAAATATATATATCATTTTGAAAATTATATATATAGTCGACTCTCGATAATTTGAAACTCAAGGGACCAGAGAAAATTTATCAAAATAACAAGAGTTTAAACAACTAAGAGGTTTCGTGTCTTGCCCTTTGTTAAACACGTTTGATCTCAAATTTTACACTTGTTCAATTATTCACAAATTATCATTTTAGAAAGAAGTCAGTAATTGATTAGGCACAATTTGGTTATTGATTATAAACACAAGGTATTAAGAACAAATAGTGTGCGACGTAACAGCGTTGTTACCGAAACGTCGCACACTATTTATTTGGTCTTATTACCTTGTGTTCAAGTCAGTGGTTTTTTGTTGAGTGAGTATCATTGTCCAATGAATTTTAAATAGTGGGAATTGAGAAGAAATCATTATTTGTGGCGCATAGGGTAGTAAGAGATATCCTTGCCTTGCTCGGCGTGGGAAATTTGAGCTCTAACTTTGTTTAGTTAGTTCACGCGTTAGGTCTGGCTTGAAAAAGTCACCGGCAACATTTTCCTCATTTTTCATATAGAATCTTACATATTAATAAAATCAAGTAAACAAGAGTTTAATCAAAATTCAAGATTTATTATTTTAAACATTTGTAGTCATTGACAAATGTTTATTTGTGGTAAAATACTATTCCAACAACTTCAAATTACCGAGGGGACCTTTTAATATTGAATTTATTCAAATTATCGAGAGTAGACTATATGTACAGTATAACCTCGTTAATTCGACACTCGACTATAATTTGGCCATCTTCTAATGTCCTGACCACCAGCCTATCAAATAACAAACCGTAATTCGACATCATCAATAATACAACACTTCCGATAGTTCGACCATTTTAAAATTCAAATTTCAACAGTTGAATGTGTAAAAATACAACTATACCGCTAAAAAGGTATTACAGCGGCGGCGGCGATAGGATTGCGCCTGTGCACTATTGGTTTCTGTTGTAGGTGATAATTTTAGAAGTTCCTAAGAGAAAATATGTAAATTGTTCTAGCTGTTTGATTTAGAAGTTGTGTATGCAAATTTCTTTTTGTAAAAAGTTTTTTTTTTTTTATGTTTGGTATATCTAAAAATTGTATGCGGAGAATAGAGGTTTTTCTTTGGGTTGCTTGTTATGTGTAAATGAGTGTGGAAGCTATGTGTATTAAATAATATTTTAGGATAACAAGAAGTCATTGATTTTATTGAAGATGTTCTTTAAAAAAGATATAAATCTCTGCACAACAACAGGGTTATGGGCCAGTAGCAAACTTCTACCTGATCTGTGGTAAATTCTGGGCTGTAGTAGGAAAAAAGGGAGGAAAATGAATGATTCTATTTTAAATTTTCCAAAGCTAAATGCTTTTAATTATAGTACTTGGAAGACTGATATGAAAGTCATTTTGATTGATAGAAACTGTTGGGAATTTATTATTGACAATCAAAGTGAACTACCTGTAGATGCTACAACAAAAGAGGCTAGAGAATATAATTGGAGAAAAGCTAGAGCTTTCACCACTATCTACCAAGGTGTGGAAAGAAGTTACCAAACTCTTATTGCTGATGCAAATGATGGTAAGGAAGCATGGAATATACTCAAGCAGAATTTTGAACCAACTTCAAGGGCAAGATTGGCCATTGATAAAGAGAGAAAGAAAGGCCCTCTGAATCCTAGGGGGTTGGCAAAGTGGAAAGCTGTTTCAATTGCTGAATTGATGATATTTTTGGCAATAATTATTCATATGAGCCATGTAGTAAAACCAAGGCTAAGAGAGTATTGGTCAAACCACATTGGAATGAGAACAGCTTTTTGCAAATCGACAGGAATGGCAAGGGAAAGATTTGAGGCAATGCTCCATCTGAATGATAATATGCTATATATTCCACATGGACAACCAGGATATGATCCAATTTACTAAGTAAGATGCTTGTTTTATTCCCTTGTCAATAAATTCAGAACCTGGTACTCACCTGATGAAAATTTGACAATTGATGAGGCCATTTGTCCTTTTCGTGGATGGGTTCATTTCCGAGTAGATATAAAGGGCAAACCTCATAAATACAATATAACGCGGCTGATGATTGTAAAACGAAAATTGAAATTATACCGCGAATGTTTATTTTATAAAAATCGAAATTTATTTTCAAAGAGAAATAGCGACATTTCTAACTTTGAGGATGAGGTATGGAAAGGTGAAACATGAAGAGTAATGGCGAACGGAAAAATAAAAAGTGTCCAGGGGCGGGAATCGAACCCACACCCTCTGCTTACCGGGCAGGTGCCTTGTCCACTCGGCTACCCTGGACGTATTTTTCCGTTCGTAACTAATACTTAAAGTAACATTTAAAATACAATATAACACGGCTGATGATTGTAAAATGAAAATTGAAATTATACCGCGAATGTTTCTTTTATAAAAATCGAAATTTATTTTCAAAGAGAAATAGCGACATTTCTAACTTTGAGGATGAGGTATGGAAAGGTGAAACATGAAGAGTAATGGCGAACGGAAAAATAAAAAGTGTCCAGGGGCGGGAATCGAACCCACACCCTTCTGCTTACCGGGCAGGTGCCTTGTCCACTCGGCTACCCTGGACGTATTTTTCCGTTCGTAACTAATACTTAAAGTAACATTTAAAATACAATATAACGCAGCTGATGATTGTAAAACGAAAATTGAAATTATACCGCGAATGTTTATTTTATAAAAATTTTCGTTTTACAATCATCAGCCGCGTTATATTGTATTTTAAATGTTACTTTAAGTATTAGTTACGAACGGAAAAATACGTCCAGGGTAGCCGAGTGGACAAAGCACCTGCCCAGTAAGCAGAAGGGTGTGGGTTCGATTCCCGCCCCTGGACACTTTTTATTTTTCCGTTCGCCATTACTCTTCATGTTTCACCTTTCCATACCTCATCCTCAAAGTTAGAAATGTCGCTATTTCTCTTTGAAAATAAATTTCGATTTTTATAAAATAAACATTCGCGGTATAATTTCAATTTTCGTTTTATAATCATCAGCCGCGTTATATTGTATTTTAAATGTTACTTTAAGTATTAGTTACGAACGGAAAAATACGTCCAGGGTAGCCGAGTGGACAAGGCACCTGCCCGGTAAGCAGAAGGGTGTGGGTTCGATTCCCGCCCCTGGACACTTTTTATTTTTCCGTTCGCCATTACTCTTCATGTTTCACCTTTCCATACCTCATCCTCAAAGTTAGAAATGTCGCTATTTCTCTTTGAAAATAAATTTTGATTTTTATAAAATAAACATTCCCGGTATAATTTCAATTTTCGTTTTACAAACCTCATAAATATGGGATCAAGATTTATAAGATTTGTGAATGGTGTACAAGGGTATACTCATCAAGGATATATAAACTGGAAAGCATCCTCATCAAGACCTTCAATATAATTCTATATTGAGCTTTGTTGACAGGATTGCTGAACCTTACTACACCACATCATCTATTTCGATAGGTGGTTTTCTTCTCCCCAACTTTTCAATCATTTATGGGAAAACTCTTACGGTAGGAACAGTTATTCAAAACAAAAAGGTATTGCCAAAAACGCTTTCTCGAAAAAATATGAAAGCCTCTTTTGTCAAAACAGAGAGCTTCTCGCATTGAAATGGTGTGATACCAGGGATGTCTATATGATAGCAAGATTCCAGCAGTTTCCAGATTCAAAAGAAAATAGGAAGACAGCCTGAAACTTTTTTTTTTATATATAAACAAACCTGCTATTGTAGTTGACTAAAATAAGGCTGGTGTAGATAGAAGTGACCAATTTATGGCTTATTATCCTTTTCATCGGCGTACTCTAAAGTGGTGGGAAAAGCTTTTCTTTCACATTTTCAGCCTCACTATTGTCAATAGCCATATTGTATATAATAAATTGACCTCGGGTCAAAAAATACCACTTAGAGAATATCATTTGGCTATCATGGAAAGGTTGATGGAAGAACCAGGTACAGAAATTTTGGACGATCCGCCAAGTACATCTGAATCATCAGAAAGGCTGATTGGAAAACATTTTCTCATCCCTGCTACTGGCCACCAAAATTTTAAATATATTTAATTAGTTTTCATTAAAATTCCTATATATATACAGTAAAACCCCTCTATAGTGAACCCCAATGGGACAGAGCTTTTGGTTCACTATAGCCACTGTTTAGCTATCTTTTTTCACTTTTTTAAATTCTTAGAGAGACCATATAAATAAAGGACTGCCTCTTAATAGTGTTCACTTTGTTTTAATTCCATTAATTGGCTTATTTCCTTACATTAATAATGAATAATAAAAGAAATTGATGATAGGCTCTTCTTATCATTAGCATACATGTTCTCCTATGTCTAATTTCAAATCCTAGGCCAAGTTTTATTAATTATATATTCAAAGATATAAAATGATTTTAAAACATCTTGATCACAATTATATAATACAATGTCTACTTGAAAATATGGCTCTAATACCTTGTTGCTTCAAAGCACTCTTCAAGCATTGCACGTTTCAAATAAAGTTAATGAGTTTTTCTTCTATTTCATGTTTCCGCATATTCTTTTTAAGTCTAGAATTCCATTTGTTTTGAACCTGCCATGCAAACAAATGCTGGCTTTAAAATCGCCATAGTTCATGGCATAAAAAATAAATTTGGAATGATCACAGGCCCGTTTATTTGGACTTTTTTTTTTAGCAACCATAACACGTATTATCGCGGCAAAAATTGAGGTTGATTCCTCTTTGTAAACAATTTTAATACCCTTCTATTTTATATTATAAAATGATAATTATATTCTATTATAAGAGAAAAGTTATATTTTCATATTTTAACATGTCCCAAAAATTTGCCTGTGTTGTTTCGTTTTGAAAATGGCTTTTTTTTTTTAAGTAATAGCGTTTATGTTTTTAGAATGCCTTTGTTTTCTTTATTTTGGAAGCCATTTGCATTTTTTTCTATATCAAATTTGATGGTTGCAAATATATTATATTTAATAAAAAGTATAATGTGTAAAAATGTATACAATATAAAGAAAAAATAGAATGTAAATGAAAACAAAAAATGCCGTTAATTTATTGTTTTGAAATCGCGAGCTGAAACATGCTCAAAATTTTGTTGTTATTATTAATAATATTTTTTTTTTAATTACAATTTAAAGTTCGAGTCAAAAGGCGATCCAGCAATCTCTCGAAATATTTTGAGAAAAAATTATTTTTTTTTTTACAGATCCAGGTACACCCTTTTATAATTTGAAGATCGTTATAAGCATAGTATTTTTAATAGATTTTTATATTTTAGGACCTAAAATAGGTTCGTTATAGGGGAAGTTCGTTATAAAGATGGTATTTTTAATGGAATGGAATCGCCTTAGGTTTGTTATAAGGGAAGGTTCACTATATTCAGGGTTCGTATTAGCGGGGTTGTACTGTATATATAAAAGTCAGTGTATGTATGTATGTTTGTCGGCTATACACGTCCACAATACACAATACGTAACTAATCTGGCTGAAATTTTAACAGTATATGTAACGCAGCTGGCATGCCTACAGGATATTCTTGTATAGTAAATTATCAGTGAGCACATGGTTATCACTGATGGTACTCTGTGGAATTAGTTGCCTTTTTGACTTATTGTAATATATATATGTTAAAATTGGAGAGATTTTATACTTTCACGTTGCTGTGTTGTCTTTATATAAACTATATCCAGATCTCTACATGTCCAAATATTCGGGCGCCAGTGGCTGCAGAAAAGCAGACCACAAATTTATTCATCTATGGCACATGTAGAGGCCTAAAGCTATGCTGGCTAGCAATAGATGTTGATGAGGAAATTAACTAATCATTTTTGGCTAAACATATTTTATTTATTCTAATAAAATAAATTTTCAATGTACAACATAGAATTGATAAAAACAAAAAAAATATATACTTAAATAATATTATGTGTATATCTATATATATATATAAATGAATGTATGTGTGTGTGTCCTTTATGCCTGACCAAACCACTCATTGGAACGCCATGAAACTTTGGGAAGTTATTTAGTATAGTACTGGGAAGGTTTTTGAAAAATAATTTCTTGAATTCCTTGAATATCCTTAGAGTTATTTGCAGATTTGTAGATTTAACTCTAAAGCAGCGCCCCCATTGCGACGATGATAACAAGTTTTTTATGTATAAGTTTTATTATCACTAAGTTTATTATCTTAAAGATTATTTATCAAAAGTAAGATTTTCTACCTATTAATTGCGCAAAAGTCAAAGTTAGTTTTATCATTTATCTACAACATATATATTGGGAGAATAGATAAAATGATGATTTTGTAATGTTGAAAATTAGGAATGACAAAATTCAAGATGACACGGCAATTTATAAGGCAAGAATAATAATACAATTCCAAGGCAAATATACTATTCCTTTAACTTCCGATTACTGAGGGAACCAATTAATATTGATTTTATTTAACTTATCGAGGGACGGGGAAAAAATTTTCACTTTATCGAGAGGTTCAAATTTACGAGTTTCAAATTATCTAAATATATCTATCATTTTTTCTTATAAGTTTATATAGAATTGTTTTAACAAATGTTCGTTAGACAAACCTTTACTCGGGTAAAACCCCGGGCGAAGCCGGGTACATCCGCTAGTAATATATAAAATAAAAGAATTTTGAAAAACTATATATATTAAGTTAAAAGGGAGGAGTTTAAAGGTATATATATAAACTTAAAAAGAAAAAAAGGCCTATCATGCCAAAGTCCCCAGATTATCCCCACCTACCACAGGATCCAGCCACCCAAGTCCAGGATTCGAAAAAGCGCCTCCCAAGGCTATCATCACTCTTCTCTCTTTGAAAATAAAAAGGTATCTTAAAAAAAAAAATAATAATGAATTAAATATAAAAATTATTAAAGAAAAATTCACAAAAAAAATACAAAAATATTGATTTAAAAAAATAATTTTAAAAATATAATTAATATTGTTGGATCTGGGCATCTTGGAGTCAGCTTGGGAAAGGTTCAGGGCTCGTGGTGGAGCTGATGTTCTGTCTGAAGAACCTTCACCTGAAGCCTGTGGTTTGCCCATAGGCATGCTGGAGTCTGCCTTGGTACTGGTGGAGTCAAGTCAAGCACCATAGGTGAGTGGCTTGACTACAGGAAACGGGCGTCTGAGTCCATCTTGGACTCTGGCTTATGGTCAAGTCGGCCACCATCGAACATGTGGCTCGACCACCAGGAAGGGGTGTCCGAGTCCATCTCAGACTAGCTTGGTAGGGCCAGGTCATCCAGCACAGGTCAGGTGGCTTGACCACAGGAAGAGGATCTCAGTCTCTGGCTCGGTGCTGCCAAGGTTAAAGGCGGCTTCAGGCTCCATCTCGACACCTCGCAATCACCAGAGGTTTAGAAAGAGGGAATCATATATCGCCGCAACTCTTTTTATTAACGCAATTAAGGAAGATTTCGGGCAAGCCCTTCTTCAGCTAACTATAGTGTAATACTACTACTGTACTAGAGTACACTATAGTTAGCTGAAGAAGGGCTTACCCGAAAGCTTCCTTTAATCGCGTTAATAAAAAGAGTTGCGGCGATATATGATTCCCTCTTTCTAAATTGTCGAAATCCGCAATCCATTTACCATGAATACCAGAGGTTTGAAGCTTAAATGGACAAAGGTGGGATATGGTTAGGTGGGGTTCTGGGTGATTTTGGCATGATATGGTCACGAGGTGTCCTAACATATCCACGTTTAAAATTATGTCTGATGGTAGCCTAAAAGAAATAAAGACTTTTCTTTTCAAACTTTCAGATACTTCTTGCTGATTAATGTCCAACTAACTAACAAATACAACTAACAAACAAATTCGTGGACTTTACAGTATATACAGTTGAATCCGGAAAACTTATAGGAAAATTTTCAGGTTTCTATCTTAAATATTAACAAATTATTAACAATTTTTACATATTTCACTCGCAACCAGCGCCTCACTGCATAACTTCGAGAAGTAAAGTTGATGAAGGATGGACCACGTGGCGACAGGGGATTGTTGGAGCGAGCCGTTTCACAAGAGTATTGTAATGATGGCTGGCATATGGGCAAGAAATCACTTGCTATCTTTTTATGTATATATCAAATTGAAAATATATTCATATAAAAAATCAAAATAATACAATTTTCTAATATCGTTGTGAAAATTTTCATTTTTATTTTCATATTTTAAAAACACACAAAGTTTGGAGCGGGACGTTTCACAAGAGTGACATCCATGGCGCCAATTTATAATTGTAATGAAAACCCAGGTGTTGCCGACCATCATACCTGTACTTCAAGTGTTATAAATTCTCAGCGTTCTCCCATAGAGGGCGCAGCATGGTTTGAGCCAGTAGAAGGCACTAAATTTTTATAAAAAAGTGACTGTAACATTGAACAGGCAGAGAGTTAGCAGCTGACAGTACCACAGGTCGGTGGCTTTCCCCCTACAGTAAGTCTCTTTTTCCATTCCATTATATTAATTTAGGCCAGGGGTCTCCAAACTTTCCAGCCTTAAGGCCATACTGATGGGGTCTTTCCAGCCTTAGGGCCATACTGATTACTCCAGTAAGTTCCGAGGGCCAAGATGGCAACACTGCATATTATTAATTTTCCTGTATTAATTGTTATGTTTATTTGTTATTAAATGTTATTATTAATTGTTGCTTTTGTGTGTGATTTAGCAGAATGGAAAAGAAGCGAAAAATTGATAGTGAATGCAGAAAATTCAAAGATCAGTGGAACATTCAGTATTTCGTAATTGAGTCCAGTAACAAGGCGCTATTATTGATTTGCAATGAAAGCATAGCCGTTCTCAAAGAATATAACATGAAACGTCATTATGAAACAAAACATTCTCAAAATATACAGGAATTGTGCGGACAGAAAAATTTGAAGCGCGGATTGAAATCGCAGCAATCTTTATTTACAAAAGTCAAAACTGAACAAGAGGCGGCAACTCGTGCCAGCTTTCGTGTGGCTCTTGAAATTGCAAAACGTGGAAAACCATTCACCGATGGAGAAATGATCAAGGAATGCATAATTGCAGTAGTCGAAGAAATGTGCCCTGAAAAGGTAAATTTATTAAAAACTGTCAGTATGTCAGCAAACACTGTGGCTCGAAGTGTAGAAAACATCGCTGAAAATATATCCTCTCAACTGTTCGACAAAAATGGACATGTTGAGTGGTTTTCTTTGGCCTTGGATGAGTCAACGGATGTGTCAGATACTGCTCAGGTGTTGATTTATATTAGAGGAGTAGATAAAAGCTATGAAGTGCACGAAGAACTTCTTGATATGTATAGTATTCATGGCACAACTACTGGTACCGATATTTTTAAAGGAGTTGAAATGGCCATTAATAAAAAGAACCTTCGATGGAAAAACTTGAAATGTATTACAACTGATGGAGGCAAAAACATGAGTGGGAAATATAAAGGAGTGGTCGCTCTTGTGTCAAAGGCTGTAGAAAATGACGGCGGCTCAAAACCATTAGTCTTACATTGTATCATTCATCAACAGTCTTTGTGCGGAAAATGTTTGGATATGTCTGACGTTCTGAAACCAGTCATATCAACTGTTAATTTCATCAGATCTTTTGGGCTGAATCACCGACAATTCCGACAATCTATTGCAGAGATTGGAGAAACAGACTTACCTTATCATACTGCCGTACGCTGGCTTAGTTGTGGGAAAGCCCTTCAGCGCTTTTTTGAACTTCGAGCAGTGATCGAAATTTTTTTGAATGAAAAGCACCTCCCTCTTACTGAATTACAAAACAACGCATGGCTATGGAAGTTAGCATTCTATGTTGATTTGACAAAACATGTGAACGAACTGAATTTGAGATTGCAAGGAGAAAACCAGCATCTTCCTGATTTATACACTAATATCAAGTCATTCCGGATGAAATTGATACTGTTTCAATCACAACTACGAAGTAAATGTTTTTCACATTTTAAAACATGTGAAATATTCAGCCACACTACTGAGACTGAGTTTCCTATCGATTTTGCAATCGAAACTTTGAGTGCTTTGAAGATAAATTTTGATACTCGTTTCTCGGACTTTGATCCCATTGCGAATCAAATTAAGATTTTTCAGAATCCTTTTGATGCTGACATTGAAACCCTAGCCCCGGAACTTGAAATGAAAATGATTGATCTTCAGTGCAGTGATATAATTAAGAACAAATATGAAAACTCATCTTTGTTGGAATTTTATAAGAGTCTTCCACTGACACAATTTGATAATTTGCATAAATTTGCTCGTGGGCTGTTTTCCGTTTTTGGTATTACTTATTTGTGTGAGAAAACCTTCTCCAAAATGAAGTACACAAAAAATGTATACAGATCTAAATTAACTGACGAGCATCTTAAATCTCTTTTAATAATTGGTACAAGTAAAATTAGTCCACAACTACAAACTATTGTCGGTGGAAAATCTCAATTACATACATCTCATTAGCATTTCATATGTCATGTTATAAGGTATGTGTTGTTCATTACTTACAATGTATAAAATGTAAGTTGGATTCATTTCAATAATTTGTTATTTATTATATGCTGAAGTTAAATTTACTGCATAAATTATACATGTCTTTACTCATTACCATTCTGTGTTTCTTTATCCAACTTATCACAAACATTTTATTTGCTATAAAAAATATTTGTTCTCTAAAAGGAGTTTTCAAGTATGTCTCCGCGGGCCGGACAAAATCTGTCTGCGGGCCGGATGTGGCCCTCGGGCCGTAGTTTGGAGACCCCTGATTTAGGCCATCAACAAATCTTCAATGGTTTATTATTATTTCATTTTATGTGTGTATATATATTTTTAAATAAATATATTTGTTATTCAATATTATATCCCTTTTCTCTACCGTATCAACTTTGTGTGATATTCTAAGATCAAAAAACTTGCGCACAAAATTAAATCCAAAAGACAAAAACCTCTCGCAATCAGTATCTTTTATTATTACAAATAACGGACGCTAGCTTTCGAACAATTAGTTCTTCAACGGGCGTTTTTACAAAACGAAATCAGATTCTTATTAATATATAGAGGTAATAGAAAAAATATATACAAATATTCGCTCAAAGATATGCTAAAAAGGTAAATTAGAGAATTGAAAAATAATCAGATATGCAAAAACTTCTTTAAAACTAAATTAAGTTTAAAACTAAGTGGGGAAGGGGGGACATAGCAGAATTCGTTATTCAAATTATTTTAAAAAAGACAGCGGAACTGTTCTGGGACATCTATTCTTCTGTTTATGCTGTCTTTACAACCAGAAACCAAGGATTCCAAAATTAATCTTTCCCCTTTGTATCTGATGTTGTTGTAATGGCAGATGGGGTTATCCAGATCAAAACTATGTCCTGTGTTTAACGTGTGTTGGTACAGAAGGGATCTGGGGTCTTTTGAGCTGATATTGTATTTGTGTTCTTTGATTCGGTTTTCGATTTTTCTGCCTGTTTCTCCTACATAAACGGATTCACAATCATTGCAGGCAACCGAATAGATCGCGTTGCTTTTATGTTGAACATCATGTTTAACTCCTGGTTTGGTAATGGGGTTCCTCAGTATATGTCCTATTGTGCTTGTGCTGCGATAGGTGAACTGAATTCCATATTTCCTCAAATCATGGACTATTCGCTGATTGGTAGGGGAGAAATCTATAAAACCCCTGGTTCTGTTGACTGTAAGGGTAGCCTTTTTGAACGGGATGAATGTATGTTTTCTTATAAAGTCTGGTGGGTATCCAAATGTCCGTAGATTATTGTAAATATTCTCTTTTTCTTTTTCTTTTAAAGCTCGAAGGGAACAATGGGTATGGAGCCTCTTAGTTAGGGTTTTGACAACTGATATTTTGTAAGAGACTGGACTGTAGGAGTTAAACGGGATATATGATGGTTTGGCGGTATCTTTGTAATAGACAGTTGTTTGGAAACTGTTCCTATTTCTAAAAATGAGGGCATCCAGATATGGTAAGGTGTGGTTTTCTTCTCTTTCTATTGTAAACTTAATTTCTGGGTGGTAACTGTTAAGAGTGTCAAGGATGGCTTGGTCCGCTCCTAGGTGATATTCACAATATATATCATCAATATATCGTCGCCATTTCTTAATCCCCAGATTCTCTCGACTGTTAATCCAGCCATCTATTGTCAGTAGAACAATTTCTGCTACTGTAAGGGAAAGGGGGCTACCCATGGGTGACCCCTTAATCTGCCTGTAAATCTGGTTCTGATATGTAAAATTATTAATGGAGAGGCAAGCCTTGACCATGGTACAAATTGTATCAATATCGTCGAGTTCTGCCTTCACAAGTATATCCCGTAGGTTGCTGATTATAAGATCATGAGGGAGGCAGAGGAAGAGGGATTTCACATCGAAGGAACAAATCCTACTGTTAGGGTCGGGTATAGATCTTCTGATATCACCTATAAAATCTGCTATGTTGTTAATTGAATAGATGTTCCGTGAACGGACATGGGGCGACAAAAGCGAAGACAAAAAACGAGATACCACTATAGCCGGCGAAAGGTGGTATGCGACTATTGGTCTTAATGGGATATCTTCCTTGTGCAACTTCGGAAGGCCATATATGTAAGGAATATTTGTGTTATTGTTTATGAATGACTTGTATTGTTCATCAGTGATCTTTTTGTTCTTCCTGAGAGATGCTAACGTTTTCTTAAAAAGAGCTATGGATTTAGAATTTTCGGCTTTAGATATGGGTTCAAAAATCTCTTTGTCTTCCAATGTTGTCTCCATCTTATTCTGGTAATCCAATCTGTTCATAATGACCGTACTACCTCCCTTGTCTGCTCTGCAAACCACCAATTCCTTATTGTTTTTTATGTTTTTAATCGCTTGGAAGAATTGTTTCTTAGGTTTTATATCAAAAGTACCCCTTCTGTTAATTTTAGCGGCGACTATGTTCCTTATCTCTGATTTCTGTACATGGTTGAAAGTTTGGATTACGGATTCGATTGAACCAATGGTTCTGAAAGGGTCAGTTTCGGTCGGTATTCTGTTTTTTAGGCCATTTCGTAGTAAATTCTCTTCTGATGGGGAAAAAACATGATCGGTGAGGTTAACTATTGTATTTCCTAAAGTATCTGCTGGAAAGTTATATTTCTTTTCCCAAAACCGGAATTTATCATGATGTTTCTTGGATATTCTGAGATTCTGTGAATCAACTGCTCTTGTGATGTTTATAAGTAATTCTGCCATGGCTTTCCTTGGTAGTGTACACGATAATAGGGAAATTAGTTCTTTAATTGTTTTACCAAGAAATCTTATCATGGAGTGACACCCTTTGATCCTCGCCTTAAGTAGATCTTTTCTAAGATTCTCTATCTTCCGTTCAGAAAAAACATTCCCAACCGGATCTCTAATTCTGAGGGAAGGAGGAATAAAATTCACTTCCTGACATTTCTTGTTGAACTGTAGGTTATTTCTCCACCTGGCTAGGCTGAGTGACTTCCTATATAATTTCGTTTTATAAAATTCAGTATATTCAAGGTTTTTCGGGTTCATTCTAAGATCAAAAAACTTGCGCACAAAATTAAATCCAAAAGACAAAAACCTCTCGCAATCAGTATCTTTTATTATTACAAATAACGGACGCTAGCTTTCGAACAATTAGTTCTTCAACGGGCGTTTTTACAAAACGAAATCAGATTCTTATTAATATATAGAGGTAATAGAAAAAATATATACAAATATTCGCTCAAAGATATGCTAAAAAGGTAAATTAGAGAATTGAAAAATAATCAGATATGCAAAAACTTCTTTAAAACTAAATTAAGTTTAAAACTAAGTGGGGAAGGGGGGACATAGCAGAATTCGTTATTCAAATTATTTTAAAAAAGACAGCGGAACTGTTCTGGGACATCTATTCTTCTGTTTATGCTGTCTTTACAACCAGAAACCAAGGATTCCAAAATTAATCTTTCCCCTTTGTATCTGATGTTGTTGTAATGGCAGATGGGGTTATCCAGATCAAAACTATGTCCTGTGTTTAACGTGTGTTGGTACAGAAGGGATCTGGGGTCTTTTGAGCTGATATTGTATTTGTGTTCTTTGATTCGGTTTTCGATTTTTTCTGCCTGTTTCTCCTACATAAACGGATTCACAATCATTGCAGGCAACCGAATAGATCGCGTTGCTTTTATGTTGAACATCATGTTTAACTCCTGGTTTGGTAATGGGGTTCCTCAGTCGAAATCGAAAACCGAATCAAAGAACACAAATACAATATCAGCTCAAAAGACCCCAGATCCCTTCTGTACCAACACACGTTAAACACAGGACATAGTTTTGATCTGGATAACCCCATCTGCCATTACAACAACATCAGATACAAAGGGGAAAGATTAATTTTGGAATCCTTGGTTTCTGGTTGTAAAGACAGCATAAACAGAAGAATAGATGTCCCAGAACAGTTCCGCTGTCTTTTTTAAAATAATTTGAATAACGAATTCTGCTATGTCCCCCCTTCCCCACTTAGTTTTAAACTTAATTTAGTTTTAAAGAAGTTTTTGCATATCTGATTATTTTTCAATTCTCTAATTTACCTTTTTAGCATATCTTTGAGCGAATATTTGTATATATTTTTTCTATTACCTCTATATATTAATAAGAATCTGATTTCGTTTTGTAAAAACGCCCGTTGAAGAACTAATTGTTCGAAAGCTAGCGTCCGTTATTTGTAATAATAAAAGATACTGATTGCGAGAGGTTTTTGTCTTTTGGATTTAATTTTGTGCGCAAGTTTTTTGATCTTAGAATGAACCCGAAAACCTTGAATATACTGAATTTTATAAAACGAAATTATATAGGAAGTCACTCAGCCTAGCCAGGTGGAGAAATAACCTACAGTTCAACAAGAAATGTCAGGAAGTGAATTTTATTCCTCCTTCCCTCAGAATTAGAGATCCGGTTGGGAATGTTTTTTCTGAACGGAAGATAGAGAATCTTAGAAAAGATCTACTTAAGGCGAGGATCAAAGGGTGTCACTCCATGATAAGATTTCTTGGTAAAACAATTAAAGAACTAATTTCCCTATTATCGTGTACACTACCAAGGAAAGCCATGGCAGAATTACTTATAAACATCACAAGAGCAGTTGATTCACAGAATCTCAGAATATCCAAGAAACATCATGATAAATTCCGGTTTTGGGAAAAGAAATATAACTTTCCAGCAGATACTTTAGGAAATACAATAGTTAACCTCACCGATCATGTTTTTTCCCCATCAGAAGAGAATTTACTACGAAATGGCCTAAAAAACAGAATACCGACCGAAACTGACCCTTTCAGAACCATTGGTTCAATCGAATCCGTAATCCAAACTTTCAACCATGTACAGAAATCAGAGATAAGGAACATAGTCGCCGCTAAAATTAACAGAAGGGGTACTTTTGATATAAAACCTAAGAAACAATTCTTCCAAGCGATTAAAAACATAAAAAACAATAAGGAATTGGTGGTTTGCAGAGCAGACAAGGGAGGTAGTACGGTCATTATGAACAGATTGGATTACCAGAATAAGATGGAGACAACATTGGAAGACAAAGAGATTTTTGAACCCATATCTAAAGCCGAAAATTCTAAATCCATAGCTCTTTTTAAGAAAACGTTAGCATCTCTCAGGAAGAACAAAAAGATCACTGATGAACAATACAAGTCATTCATAAACAATAACACAAATATTCCTTACATATATGGCCTTCCGAAGTTGCACAAGGAAGATATCCCATTAAGACCAATAGTCGCATACCACCTTTCGCCGGCTATAGTGGTATCTCGTTTTTTGTCTTCGCTTTTGTCGCCCCATGTCCGTTCACGGAACATCTATTCAATTAACAACATAGCAGATTTTATAGGTGATATCAGAAGATCTATACCCGACCCTAACAGTAGGATTTGTTCCTTCGATGTGAAATCCCTCTTCCTCTGCCTCCCTCATGATCTTATAATCAGCAACCTACGGGATATACTTGTGAAGGCAGAACTCGACGATATTGATACAATTTGTACCATGGTCAAGGCTTGCCTCTCCATTAATAATTTTACATATCAGAACCAGATTTACAGGCAGATTAAGGGGTCACCCATGGGTAGCCCCCTTTCCCTTACAGTAGCAGAAATTGTTCTACTGACAATAGATGGCTGGATTAACAGTCGAGAGAATCTGGGGATTAAGAAATGGCGACGATATATTGATGATATATATTGTGAATATCACCTAGGAGCGGACCAAGCCATCCTTGACACTCTTAACAGTTACCACCCAGAAATTAAGTTTACAATAGAAAGAGAAGAAAACCACACCTTACCATATCTGGATGCCCTCATTTTTAGAAATAGGAACAGTTTCCAAACAACTGTCTATTACAAAGATACCGCCAAACCATCATATATCCCGTTTAACTCCTACAGTCCAGTCTCTTACAAAATATCAGTTGTCAAAACCCTAACTAAGAGGCTCCATACCCATTGTTCCCTTCGAGCTTTAAAAGAAAAAGAAAAAGAGAATATTTACAATAATCTACGGACATTTGGATACCCACCAGACTTTATAAGAAAACATACATTCATCCCGTTCAAAAAGGCTACCCTTACAGTCAACAGAACCAGGGGTTTTATAGATTTCTCCCCTACCAATCAGCGAATAGTCCATGATTTGAGGAAATATGGAATTCAGTTCACCTATCGCAGCACAAGCACAATAGGACATATACTGAGGAACCCCATTACCAAACCAGGAGTTAAACATGATGTTCAACATAAAAGCAACGCGATCTATTCGGTTGCCTGCAATGATTGTGAATCCGTTTATGTAGGAGAAACAGGCAGAAAAATCGAAAACCGAATCAAAGAACACAAATACAATATCAGCTCAAAAGACCCCAGATCCCTTCTGTACCAACACACGTTAAACACAGGACATAGTTTTGATCTGGATAACCCCATCTGCCATTACAACAACATCAGATACAAAGGGGAAAGATTAATTTTGGAATCCTTGGTTTCTGGTTGTAAAGACAGCATAAACAGAAGAATAGATGTCCCAGAACAGTTCCGCTGTCTTTTTTAAAATAATTTGAATAACGAATTCTGCTATGTCCCCCCTTCCCCACTTAGTTTTAAACTTAATTTAGTTTTAAAGAAGTTTTTGCATATCTGATTATTTTTCAATTCTCTAATTTACCTTTTTAGCATATCTTTGAGCGAATATTTGTATATATTTTTTCTATTACCTCTATATATTAATAAGAATCTGATTTCGTTTTGTAAAAACGCCCGTTGAAGAACTAATTGTTCGAAAGCTAGCGTCCGTTATTTGTAATAATAAAAGATACTGATTGCGAGAGGTTTTTGTCTTTTGGATTTAATTTTGTGCGCAAGTTTTTTGATCTTAGAATGAACCCGAAAAACCTTGAATATACTGAATTTTATAAAACGAAATTATATAGGAAGTCACTCAGCCTAGCCAGGTGGAGAAATAACCTACAGTTCAACAAGAAATGTCAGGAAGTGAATTTTATTCCTCCTTCCCTCAGAATTAGAGATCCGGTTGGGAATGTTTTTTCTGAACGGAAGATAGAGAATCTTAGAAAAGATCTACTTAAGGCGAGGATCAAAGGGTGTCACTCCATGATAAGATTTCTTGGTAAAACAATTAAAGAACTAATTTCCCTATTATCGTGTACACTACCAAGGAAAGCCATGGCAGAATTACTTATAAACATCACAAGAGCAGTTGATTCACAGAATCTCAGAATATCCAAGAAACATCATGATAAATTCCGGTTTTGGGAAAAGAAATATAACTTTCCAGCAGATACTTTAGGAAATACAATAGTTAACCTCACCGATCATGTTTTTTCCCCATCAGAAGAGAATTTACTACGAAATGGCCTAAAAAACAGAATACCGACCGAAACTGACCCTTTCAGAACCATTGGTTCAATCGAATCCGTAATCCAAACTTTCAACCATGTACAGAAATCAGAGATAAGGAACATAGTCGCCGCTAAAATTAACAGAAGGGGTACTTTTGATATAAAACCTAAGAAACAATTCTTCCAAGCGATTAAAAACATAAAAAACAATAAGGAATTGGTGGTTTGCAGAGCAGACAAGGGAGGTAGTACGGTCATTATGAACAGATTGGATTACCAGAATAAGATGGAGACAACATTGGAAGACAAAGAGATTTTTGAACCCATATCTAAAGCCGAAAATTCTAAATCCATAGCTCTTTTTAAGAAAACGTTAGCATCTCTCAGGAAGAACAAAAAGATCACTGATGAACAATACAAGTCATTCATAAACAATAACACAAATATTCCTTACATATATGGCCTTCCGAAGTTGCACAAGGAAGATATCCCATTAAGACCAATAGTCGCATACCACCTTTCGCCGGCTATAGTGGTATCTCGTTTTTTGTCTTCGCTTTTGTCGCCCCATGTCCGTTCACGGAACATCTATTCAATTAACAACATAGCAGATTTTATAGGTGATATCAGAAGATCTATACCCGACCCTAACAGTAGGATTTGTTCCTTCGATGTGAAATCCCTCTTCCTCTGCCTCCCTCATGATCTTATAATCAGCAACCTACGGGATATACTTGTGAAGGCAGAACTCGACGATATTGATACAATTTGTACCATGGTCAAGGCTTGCCTCTCCATTAATAATTTTACATATCAGAACCAGATTTACAGGCAGATTAAGGGGTCACCCATGGGTAGCCCCCTTTCCCTTACAGTAGCAGAAATTGTTCTACTGACAATAGATGGCTGGATTAACAGTCGAGAGAATCTGGGGATTAAGAAATGGCGACGATATATTGATGATATATATTGTGAATATCACCTAGGAGCGGACCAAGCCATCCTTGACACTCTTAACAGTTACCACCCAGAAATTAAGTTTACAATAGAAAGAGAAGAAAACCACACCTTACCATATCTGGATGCCCTCATTTTTAGAAATAGGAACAGTTTCCAAACAACTGTCTATTACAAAGATACCGCCAAACCATCATATATCCCGTTTAACTCCTACAGTCCAGTCTCTTACAAAATATCAGTTGTCAAAACCCTAACTAAGAGGCTCCATACCCATTGTTCCCTTCGAGCTTTAAAAGAAAAAGAAAAAGAGAATATTTACAATAATCTACGGACATTTGGATACCCACCAGACTTTATAAGAAAACATACATTCATCCCGTTCAAAAAGGCTACCCTTACAGTCAACAGAACCAGGGGTTTTATAGATTTCTCCCCTACCAATCAGCGAATAGTCCATGATTTGAGGAAATATGGAATTCAGTTCACCTATCGCAGCACAAGCACAATAGGACATATACTGAGGAACCCCATTACCAAACCAGGAGTTAAACATGATGTTCAACATAAAAGCAACGCGATCTATTCGGTTGCCTGCAATGATTGTGAATCCGTTTATGTAGGAGAAACAGGCAGAAAAATCGAAAACCGAATCAAAGAACACAAATACAATATCAGCTCAAAAGACCCCAGATCCCTTCTGTACCAACACACGTTAAACACAGGACATAGTTTTGATCTGGATAACCCCATCTGCCATTACAACAACATCAGATACAAAGGGGAAAGATTAATTTTGGAATCCTTGGTTTCTGGTTGTAAAGACAGCATAAACAGAAGAATAGATGTCCCAGAACAGTTCCGCTGTCTTTTTTAAAATAATTTGAATAACGAATTCTGCTATGTCCCCCCTTCCCCACTTAGTTTTAAACTTAATTTAGTTTTAAAGAAGTTTTTGCATATCTGATTATTTTTCAATTCTCTAATTTACCTTTTTAGCATATCTTTGAGCGAATATTTGTATATATTTTTTCTATTACCTCTATATATTAATAAGAATCTGATTTCGTTTTGTAAAAACGCCCGTTGAAGAACTAATTGTTCGAAAGCTAGCGTCCGTTATTTGTAATAATAAAAGATACTGATTGCGAGAGGTTTTTGTCTTTTGGATTTAATTTGTGTGATATGAAGAATAAATTATTAGTCAGAATTTATCAGCCTATTCAATGCCAATCATTAAAAATTGTTACAAAGAGAAATCAACCTCAGCTTTTGCCGCGATCGTACGTTTTAGGGCTAAAAAAATCCAAATAAATGGTCACGTGATAAAACAAAAACTATTTTTATGCCATTAACTATGGTGATTTTAAAGTCAGCAATGTTTGGCATGACAGGTTAAAAAAAAAACGAAATCTAGACCTAGAAGAATATGTGGGAAAATGAAATGGAAGAAAAACATTAACTTTATTTGAATGGTGCAATGCTTGAAGAATGCTTTGAAGCAACAAGGTGTTAGAGCAATTTTTCCAAGTAAACAATGTATTATATAATGTGATAATGATGTTTTAAAATCATTTTATATCTTTGAATATATATTTAATAAAACTTTGCCTAGGATTTATCTTGATTTTTAAATTAGACATAGAGGTACACATGTATGTTAATGATAAGAAGAACCTATTTTCTAATGATTTCCATTATTATTCAGTATTAATGTAAGGAAATTGGTCAATTAAGCGAATTAAAACAAAGTGACCACTATTAAGAGGAAGCCTCTTCTTGTGTGTATGGCTGTCCTTTAATTATACGGTCTAAAAATTTTGGAAAGTAAAAAAAAAAAATAGCCAAACCGTGGCTATAGTGAACCAAAAGCTCTGTCCCATTGGGGTTCACTATAGAGGGGTTTTACTGTATGTAGTAAAATGTAATATGTATTGTGGCAACCAGCTTCAAAGGTTGGCTTCATGTAGACTAAGGAAAGGGATAGCCAGGTCATGAAAATTTGTTTAAAATCCCTTCACCTATATCAATGATCTTACATTCCAAATTGCCTGTGTATGTTTTTCTCAGTAAGTCCCAGACTTTCTTTGTGTTTGTTTCTCCGATGAACTTTCCATCTTGTGATGATTATCCCAAAATCTTCATCATTTTCACACTCCAAATCTCCCAAAAACTTTTGCATTCCATATCTGGATAGGAAATTACACATTTAAATAATTTTCTGCCTCTCAGAACTGCGCAGATTTTCAATGTCCAAATTAGATAATTTGTTCCTTTCAATGGTTCAATTTTCGTTTGGGATAAAAAAAAAAGTAGAATTGGACATTTTCGCCTTTTGAACTAATAAACAAACCAATATAATTTAAAAACAATTATATACTTCAAATTTATTTAAATCTTTGGTAAATTTTAAACATGCAATATATATATGTGAGAATCCTGTCGACTCAATATTTTATCGTATTTGAATTGGTTGATTGTTTGGATTGGGACCCTTTTTTTTGTTTGTTGATTGTTGTAAGACCCTGTTAACTTACTGTAGGGTTGGTGACTTGTGATGGTTGTTGACGCAGTCGTTTGGTCGAGGTTTGAAGGGTTTTCACAGGGGAAATAACGAGAAGGAACACAGGATGGGAATAAAATAGGACCACGCGATTAAGGGAGAGAAGGTTTTGAGAGACTAATGGGGCACTTGACTAGGACATGCTCGGAGGAATAGATGATATTTTACCTTTGGTGAGATGGGGTTAAGCACGTCTTGCTCCTTGTGGTGGCGAGCTAGGAAATTACACATTTAAATAATTTTCTGCCTCTCAGAACTGCGCAGATTTTCAATGTCCAAATTAGATAATTTGTTCCCTTCAATGGTTCAATTTTTGTTTGGGATAAAAAAAATTTGAATCAGACATATTCGCCTTTTGAACTAATAAACAAAGCAATATAATTTAAAAACAATTATATATTTTTAATTTATTATTTTTGATTGCTCTGCTCTGAAAGAAGAAAGAAGAACCCTTATGCTCAAAACTGGGCAACTCTGTGCTTCACTTCCATCAATAATTAACAATATGACCCAGAATAAGTATATTGCTACAGCGTTTTATGGTTTCCACAAGTCCATATCTCAGAAGAAGGCCAAGTGACACTCACTCCTCACTTTCTTACTGCTACTCTTTTTGTGTTTTTCTTGCTTCCCTCTTACTCTTTCTTGTTTTTCTTCTTTTTCTTCTGTCTATATCGTTATTTCCTTTGTCTCACTGCTTTGTTCTTATGCATACCTCTGGTGAATCCTGTATAGGGTCAGTAACCCTAAATAAAGGCTTTTGTTGTTGTTGTTGTTGTTTTAAATTTATTTAAATTTTGGGTAACTTTTAAACATGCAATATATATATATATAATTTAAATTAATCTATATAAATACCTTAAATATTCTCAGATATTCTAAAAAGCACATGTGCTAGTGGTCTGGAGATGCCTTCTTTATTTTTAATATCAACACCTGACCCACTTATCTTTTATTTTTTCTATTGTTTTTTCATATATATATATTAAAAATAAAGAAGGAATTTCCTGACCACTAACACATGTGCTTTTTAGATGGCTGAGCACCATCTAGTGCAGCAAAAATAAACTAATCGTTTGCTCTGTGATATTTGGCCAACCCAATTTCTTGATTTATCAAGAAAAGCTATCCACGAACGCGTTTTGCGCTGTTGGCGCTCGTCAGCGTGGAGCAGGCTGTACTACTGCGACCAAAAATATTTTTGGTCCCAGAGGCTTCCTGAGAAACCAAGAAATGGGTATTTAAGGCCTAATTTGCGTGAATACACTTAACACATGAAAAAAGAATATAAAAACAAAGATAAGTGGGGCAGGTGTGTTGAGTTCTGTTCATTGTTGGATTCAGTTGGACAAATGGAAAGGGATGTAAGATGTGACTTAGTAAAAACTTCCTTACCAAAATACACAAGTTTGACATTTCGGCAACAGCATCGTTACCATCACAGGGATAGCGTGTGATATAGAGATAGACAAATATAGAACTTAAGCAGCTAAAACCATATTTGAGAATACAAAAAATCAGACAATATAGGGAACAGAAGCACCTTGAGGACCACGCAGTGTCAGAGCACGCCAAACCTTTCCCCAAGCCAAAGTGGGTGAAGTCTCCCAGAGGCGCAAAAAATGGGGGGGCTGTTGACAGATCCTGTTGACAGGCCTCTGGTATGTGAAATTCCAACGTCCCTCCCCCCCCCCCCCCCCCCCCCCCCCCGGGTGTCAACTGTCCTTTGAAGAAATAGAGATGGATTCAGACACCCCTTCCTGGTGGTTGAGCCACATGTCCGATGGTGGCTGACTTGACCACAAGCCAGTCCAAGATGGACTCAGACACCCCTTCCCAGTAGTCAAGCCACCGACCTATGGTGCTTGACCTGACTCCACCACGAGCCCTGAACCTTTCCCAAGCTGACCCCAAGATGCCCAGAATCAACAATAATAATTATATTTTTAAAATTATTTTTAAATCAATATTTTTGTATTTTTAATTTTTTTTTTGTGAATATTTTTTAAATAATTTTATATTTAATTTATTTCTATCATTTTTTTAAGATGCCTGTGTTGTTATCCAAGACGAGGCAAGATTAACTAAGCGCATTAATTTATTACCTATTATATTATCCTTTAATATATACAAGTCAAAAGAGATCACTAGCAGAGTATTACTCCTTTTGGTTTCCAGAGCTCAACAATCTATGAGCCTAATACTCTGCACAATGCCTTTTCTATTTTTTTTTTTTCATAGAGAAAGAGGGGTGATAGCCTTGGGGGGTGAGTTCAGCAACACTGGGAAAAGGGAAGCAGGATATTTACATTCCTTGGAAATGGACATTTTTTATATTGACATTGGATTTTTACATTTTTTTCTTAACAAAAATTTGATTTTTTTTCCTGAGAAGCAAAAAAGACTTGGAGTTGCGGAGGGCAGAGGCCGCTGGCTGCGGCCTTAGCTGCCCCTTTTCGAATCGTGGACATGGGTGGCTGGAGGTAGGTTGGGGATAATCTGGGACTTTGGCACGATAGGCCTTTTTTTTTCCTTTTGTATATATAAAGTTTAAAACTCCTCCCTTTTAACCTTATTTACAGTTTTTTTTAATATTTAAATTTTTAATCTTATATATATGTGTGTGATTTCATTAATCAATTTTTTTTTTGTAAAAAAAATATACCTGATGTACAGTGAAAATTATTTTTATTGGTCTAAATAAAAATTTGTTTAGCCAAAAAATGATTGGTTAATTTCCCCATCAACATTATTGCTAGCTGGCACAGCTTTAGGTCTCTACATGTGCCATAGATGAATAAATTTGTGGTCTGGTTTTCTGCAGCCACTGGCGCCCTAATATTTGGACATGTAGAGATTTGGAAATAGTTAGTAAAAGTATAAAAATCATCACGATTTTAACAATGACGCCCAAAGCGGGGCTTCTTCTATTATATTAAAAACTTATAAAACCACACCTATTTTAACGATGTCGCCCGCCGCGGGGCTCGAATTATGTATATACTTTTCTTCTATTATATTCTAAATTATATACATAGTACTTCACTTCCATCAATAATTCACAATATTGATTAAGAATCAATACCCAGGGAAATGAGACTAATAAAATATTTTTCAATGTATACAGGTAGATATTTATATATTTAACTTGAATATTTTTTACAAGCAAGTTTGTGTTTTGAATTATATAAAGTGATAATAATCATCCAATATCCACTCTGTAGTAAGTAAACAAATCTAATGCTGCTTCTAAAACTTGGTGAGTTTAAGTTTAATTTTTTGTACGTTTTAATAAACATTTATATTTAATACTTTATACTTTGATTTACTGTATTCTGATAAGTGGGAGTTAGGTAAATATAACAACCGTTATTTTTAATTTACAATATTATAGCTTCATCGATTGGTATATTTAATGCTGTGTTTTATAATTTTAAAGAATGTAACGTACAATTAGACAAAGAACCACGCTAGGCCTAGACGAAATTCAAGCCATGATTGGCAGCTTAGTTTAAATTTAGGACTCAGTGCAGAAAAACAACATCTGGAGTCACCAGATGTGCTGGGATCAAATATAAATTTTGGCCTTAGGAAATGATAACACTGACGTCAGAATTTCTCCCCATTCTTGCTCACGATTGGTTGAAAATGCCCACGTGACCCCAGCCAAGTCTTTCAACACAATAGTTAATTAAATTTAATTACCATTTCTATCTTTTTAACAGAAAATACACTTTTATATTTTCAAATATTATTGAAAATACACTAATAATATACTTGTTTCATACATTTATTATTGTAATATATTTTTAAAATGTTTAATTAAGCTCAGCCGAATTAAAGAGGCTATATCGAAATTATAAGGCACAACCTGCCATATAGAACAGAAACACAAGACTATATTGTTCTACATACTCTTAGTTATATCTAAAACTTGATTTACATATTTACAAAAGTTTTTAAATAAGAAGTTAATTATCATACAGGTTTACTACAACACCCGCCACCGATAATCGATCATCGCTCCCGAGATGATCCCGTTCCAACGGTTGGTCTAATGGTGAAAGGTCTTATATTCGAGATGTGTGCCGTTCTGGGAATCTTATCATTAGTTTGGTATTTAACATATTTAGGGTATCCATCCATGAAGGTTACCTCCGTTACTCGATGAGGGCCTGTCTGGTGCCATTCTTTTCCAACTCTTTGATGTCTGACTAGAATAAAATCGCCAATTTTAGCTCGGGTGGCGTGGTTTTATTACGACGATTGAAATAGAGCTTCATTCTTTGTCGGTATTGGTTCTGCTCGGTTGGGGTTTTTTTGGTTTCATGAAGGTCACACTGGAGATCGAGTTCTTTATCGGCAGGCAAGACGGGAGAAGTTCCGGTAAACTTAAACAAAGGAGAGCAACCCAGGTAAGAATTGTATGACCTATTGTGATATTCCACTGCTGCTTCTAAAGCATTTTTCCATCCGCCTTTAAAATGGGGATAACAAGAGAGAAAAGTTTTTATATCTCGTATTGCCCTTTCGGCTAAACCATTTCCTGCGGGGTGATAAGGCGAAGTTGTTATCAATCGTATGCCCTTAGAGGCTGCCCATCTAGGAAACTCGCCGTATACAAATGATCTTCCTTGATCCGATATAATGGTCTGTACTGCCTTTAAATCGTCGTGTCCTTCAAAATATTTTATCAGTGCACGACCATGTTGTCTCATGGCTTTAGCTTGAACCAACCTGGTGGCCTCATCAATAACCGAAAAATGTAGATTTTTTATCCTTAACGCCAGAAGGAGCCTCTGCAAAATCTATGTGCACCGTATGATAAGGTACACGGGACTGAGAAGGCAAACTCATTCTAGAAGGCCGGCACCTATATTTGAACTTGATGTTTTGACATGTAGGGCAGGATGCCACATATTTTCTTATATCGTTCTTCATGCCCCGCCAAGAGAAGCGTTGTTTCATCTTATAATAGGTTCGCCAAAATCCAGAAGGTCCTCCTGATAAGGGGTCATCATGATACAGGGATAAAAGTGAAGTCCGATGTTCGTCAGGGACAAAATATTTGTTATAGTTTTCTAATTTTAATGGAATGCGCTTTGATGTTTGAAGAACAACATGGCTTGGCTATTGTCATTAAGTATTTCTATAGCCAATCTTGACAAAGCCTCAGCATCACTAAGCTCTCTTCAAGAACGGTGATTGACCTTCATTTCAAAAGAACTAAGGAAGAGCTGCCACCTCGCAAGTCGATCCCTTAGATGACCACAGGAAAGTAACTGAGTTAAGGCGCGATGATCTGTGTGGACCACGAAGGGCTTGCCTTCCAAGTAGAATCTGAGATGTTTGACAGCCTTCAGAACAGCCAGACATTCTTTCTCCGTGATGGAATAATTTTGTTCAGCTCTAGAGAATGTATAAGAATAATACCTAATTACTCTGAGCTGATGTGGCTTCTTCTTATTTACATCTCTTTGGTATAGAACTGCCCCTGTTCCATAATAAGACGCGTCAGTAGATAGTTCATAAGGCAAGGACTCATCCGGAATTGCCAAGATTGGTTTGGAGGTTATGATGTCTATCAGCCTTAAATAAGCCTCTTCACACTCAGTAGAGACCACGTGAACACTGAATATTTTTTCTTTAAATTATCCAACGGTCGGACTATCTTGGAATAATTGGGTATGTAGGCTCTAAAATGTCCAGTGAACCTGGTGAAGCATTGGAGCGACTTTAGATCGTAAGGGCGTTTCATAAGTTCAGCCTTTTCTATCACTTCTTCCTTCATTTGTTTTGAATTGCCGTTGATGATTCTACCCAAAAGTTCCACCTCAGCGACACAAATATGGCATTTGTCCAAGTTTACCGTCATATTAAACTTATTCAGCCTATGAAGAATGTCGTTTAACCAGCCTTCCACCGACCCCCAGAATGTCGTAGGTGAGGGAAGCACACTCATCAAGTGTGGGGGCACCACAACAGATATCATCAAGGTAGACGACCACTCTGCGTTCCAGCAAATCATCTAGTATCTCGCTTATTACTCGTTGAAATTTAGGAGGCGAGTTCTTCCACCCAAATGGTAACCTATTAAATTCATAAAGCCCATCTGGAGTAGCAAAAGCAGAGAACCTTCTAGTTGCTTTAGTTAGGCCAACTTGCCAAAAACTGTCTTTCAAATCAATTTTGGTAAAGTATTGACATCCTCCAAATTGATTGATAATTGTGTCGATTCTGGGGAATGGAAAAGGGTCCAAGAAGGTCTCCTGATTTAATCGTCGATAATAGATACAGAGTCGATAAGAAGAATCCTTCTTAGGAACCAAAATACAAGGTGATGCATATTCCGAATTAGAACGAGTAATTATACCCCTAGCCAACAACTCCTCAATTTTTCTAGCAGTCCACCTTCTCTTATGATCCGACATAGGATAGGGTTTGCACGCCACTATGTTGTTATTGGGCTTTAGCAGAAAGTCTACCTCAGATTTAGGGAATTTATTTTTAGAAGTATGGCAAAGTTCGGGGAATTTTTAGTCCTCAAGTCATCGATGGTAGCAACAACTTCTCTTGATCTCAAAGAAAAGCACCTGATATCGTCTGTACCAAAGTCCCATTTAATTCTGAATTTTTTCATTGTTGGCTTCCCAATCAAGATCTCAAAAGGCATATCTTCAAGGACTATGGCAGTGACCTTGATCTTATGATTATCAATTTCTAACTCGAGGTCAATACACTCTGACGAAAAAACATCGTTCTGATTTATGATAGTCAATTTTGTTTTTGATGGAACACTTTTCCATTGATATTTATCTAGAACGCTTTTTCGTATTAAATCAATAGAGGATCCCGGATCTAGAAATGCTTTTATTGTCACACCATTAACGTTAAATAATAACATGGAATCGGGTGAGGAAACAGAAAGATACAATGCCATTTTTGACAGCGGGATAGGCCAACCCTGGCTTGCTAGTTTTTTGAAAAGGTGTTCTTTTGATTCAATGGACCAACGCATGGCCTATGCCTTTCAAGGACTTTTCTTAGTTCCATCAGGGTTGCGAATTGGATTACCGCCAACCTTTGTTGCATCTCTACAGGCAGGCCATGCAAGATGCCAGTTATCAAGACCTTTTCAGGAGCTCCAGGTAGTCCCAGCTGTAGCAACCTCAACTTCTTATAGAAATAATCAACATAGGAACCGTTGCGATATTGCCACTTAATAGCCTTATCATACTTGGAAATGGGGTCTTCCTGAAATGCTTCCACAAAGTTCTTCCTCCACTCCTCCCAATCTTCATTGGATGCACTTCTATCGTGACTGTCGTACCACGCCAGTGCCGTATCCTCCAGGTGAGCACGCATTCCATTAATTCTGGTACGGCACGACTTCCAATTATTATTTTCACAGAGAACTTCGAAATTTGTAATCCAAATGGAAGGCTCCATATTCCTTCCATTGAACTTCTCAATGTCCATTCGGGCCACAGGAATCCTCTCCTGCCCCATGCCTAGTTGTAATTCTAAGAGCTTATTAATGATCCGTTGTTGATTATTCAGAATATTAAGAAGAGTAGCTCCGCTGGGATCCGCTGGAATTTCTCCTGGAGTGGGTTTCTCTACTTTACCTAACAATTCTTCTCTAAGATCAAGCTTGACTTGTTCATCGTCGTCAGACTTCTTTTGTTCCACTATACCAGTATCTTGGGAGCTCTTCTTTCCTTTACTCCTAAGGTTGTATCCTGTCGGCTGCGCCATGTTGTAATATATTTTTAAAATGTTTAATTAAGATCAGCCGAATTAAAGAGGCTATATCAAAATTATAAGGCACAACCTGCCATATAGAACAGAAACACAAGACTTTATTGTTCTACATACTCTTAGTTATATCTAAAACTTGATTTACATATTTACAAAAGTTTTTAAATAAGAAGTTAATTATCATACAGGTTTACTACAATTATATACAGTAGAACTTGGATAATTCGAACTTCTTTAATTCGAAAACCTCTTTAATTCGAATATTTATCTTGGTCCCTAGAATATCCTATATAAATAATGTTAAAAAATCGTGGTTAATTCGAATTATGTCTTGGATAATTCGAACTTTTACGAGTTAAAATAAGGACATGATGCCGGTTCAAGGCGTGAAATTTTGCGAAATGACTTGTAATATTGTAACAACGAATTTGTTATTTTATTATTATTAATTATTTTCTTAACAGAGTTATCAATTTTTGTTTATATTTTGCTACTCTGTAAACTTCCCTCATTGCTTATCTTTTATTTTATCAATTATAGTTTGTCCTTGCCTTAAATAAATTGCTGTGTCACGCCGAAGTTTGTCTTTCCTAATTTTCCACGTGGCAATATCTTGCCGCAAGAGAAGTACTATATATAATAAATTTATTTTTATTGGATTTTTGAGACTCCTTATTTATCAAGAAAGCTAAAAGGAGCGAAATTGTCGGCGCTTCGAACATACAAAACTTTGACGTTGGCTGAAAAAATATCGGCGATTAAATAAGTAGAGATGGGGATGAAAAAAAAATCCGATATTGCTAAGGACTTTGGGATTCCTCGAAACACGTTGTCGACGTACTTAAAAAATAAAGAAAAAATTTTCAGGAGTGAAAGTGAGTGTGATAAAGGCCGAAAAAGGTTAAGGGAGCCGGGAAATCCTGATTTGGACAAATGTGTTTTAAAATGGTTCAAGCAAGCAAGAGATAAGAAGATTCCCGTGAGTGGTCACCTTATAAGAAGCAATGCTGAACAATTTGCTACTGAAATGGAGGAAAACCGATTTTAAGGCGAGTTCTGGGTGGCTAGATGGCTTCAAAGAACGCAACAAAATTTCGTTCACAACCATTTGTGGAGAAAGTGGGGCCGTTAATCGTTAATCTACAAGTAGCCGAACAATGAAAAAATAATTTACGGGAATTGATCCAGGATAAAGACGCTAGAGACGTCTTCAATGTTGATGAAATGGGTCTTTTTTTTTAAATGCACCCCTGACAAAACGCTAGCTTTTAAGCATGAAAAATCACGGGGGGGGGGGGGAACTAAGCAAAGAGTCACTCTCCTGGTTGGTGCAAATATGGATGGATCTGAAAAGCTTCCTCTATTGATGATAGGCAAGGCAGCCAATCCACGTTGTTTCAAGAACGTCAAAACGAAGCCATTGGACTATGCAAACAGCGCAAGAGCTTGGATGACTAGTTATCTTTTTGAGAAGTGGCTGTTGAACTTGGACAAAAAGTTCACAAAAGAAAAACGAAAAGTTATTTTATTTATTGATAACTGTGCTGCACACAACTCAATCCCTCCAATGGAAAATGTGGAAGTAATTTTTTTTTTCCTGCCAACATGATTTCGGTTATCCAGCACATGGACAAGGGAGTCATCAAAAATCTTAAGCGTTTTTACAGACGGTTTCTAGTTGAGAACATATTGACAGGAGATTCCGAAGCCCTTAAAATCAAACTAGACGTTCTTCAAGCCTCTCGATTGTGTAAGAAAGCTTGGGACCAAGTAACGTCCGAAACGATCAAACACTGTTTTAAAATAGCTGGTTTCGTAAAAAAGGAGGAGGATGAAGAAAAGGCAGATGATATTATAGCGGAAACGATGCCTTCAGTTGACGGCTGGGAGGACGTCATTTCTAATCCTACCATCTCGTATGACGATTTCTTAAACGTGGATGACGATGTTGCAGTATGTGGTGAGATAACCGACGCAGATATCATCGCTGAAGTGCTCAACCACAACATTGAAAAACAAGACGGCGACGAGGCATCGGGTGATGAAGACGAGTCATCAGTTGCCAGGGAAATGAACGTTCCAAGTGCAGCCGAAGCAACGAACTATATCATGACTTAGACGCTTTTTTGAAAGTAAAAATGATGTAAGTCCCTCTATTTTCCACTCGTTGAATATGTTAGAATCCTTTGTCCTTACTGAAAGACTTAATTCTAGAAAACAGGCTAAGATTTCTGACATCTTTGGCAAAAATTAAATTTCAGAGTTCCAACGAAGCAGAATAATCTGTACATTTTTTTAACCAGCAATCTGCCTTTTTTTTTGTACATTAATACATCAGTTTTGAAATTTTTTAATATGTATATATTATATACATACAATTATTGCACATAATCTAATATACGGTAAAAATGTAAATTTACAGCAACTAATGTTATTTTTAATAAAGGAATTGAACGAAATTGTGAGATTTTTATTGTTTTAAGCCTTTTTATTCAAAACATCTTTAATTCGAATTTTTGGATAATTCGAATTTTTTTATGGTCCCTTGGGGTTCGAATTATCCAAGTTCGACTGTAATAATTATAGCTTTTGTTATTTCAAACACTTAAAAAGAAAACATGCCTTTTTATTCAATAAATTGCCTTAGAAAATTGTTTCAACCAATAAAGATGAAAAAAAAAAGACATTTAGGCCTAAAAATAAATAAGCTCCTAATTGGTTTTAAACTATCAACTGGTTTATAAATAAAGGTAAACTTAATGAAATGTATTTAATGAATTAAAATATTAAATCTGGGTATATGTAACCATATAATAGGAAAACCTCCCTGCCAATTTCTTACATAATGGTAAGTCATTTGAAATTGACATCTGTTATATGTTTATTATGACACTGTGTCATAGTTTCCATATTAAAGTAAATTAAAAATTATTAACATCATATTTTCTTCTAAGTAAATATATTTTAAAAGATCTAAATGTTACAAACAGAAAAGAATTTAAATAAAATATTGTATATAATAAATGTATGAAACAGGTTTATTATTAGTGTATCTTCAATAATATTTGAAAATATAAACGTGTATTTTCTGTTAAAAAGATAGAAATGGTAATTAAAATTAATTAACTATTGTATTGAAAGACTTTGTGCAGAGTATTAGGCTCACAGATTGTTGAGCTCTGGAAACCAAAAGGAATAATACTCTGCTAGTGATCTCTTTTGACTTGTATATAATATTGAGACGTTACAAAAAAAAACAATTTTCAATTGTACATAAATTCCTTTAAGGTGTTACTTTAATTTTTCATATATTTATTTTCAATTTCTTTTTCTCATTCATCAAAAGTCAATGATGTACATACTAAATTAGTAAAAACTCAATAAAAACGATATGAAAAAATACAGATAAACAAATGGCTTGTAAAAGAAAGCAGCAATAAATGAGTTTAGGCAAAACGTCTATTTCATTAACAAACATTTCACTTTTAAAATAATAAACTTTAAAAATAAAGTTTTACTAAACTAAAATTAGCGTTTTAAAAAATATATTGGAAGAATATCACGATTCATTGAGTCACCCATCAATAACCAAAACATGCAAACTTATAACTCAATGTTATTGGTCGAAAGGAATAACAACTGATATCAAGAATTATGTTCGATCTTGTAAATCTTGTCAACTAGTGAAGGTCAGACATGAACCAACTTTAGGAGAAATGATCACTCCAACGTCAAATATCCAACCATTACAAATGATCGGTTGTGACACTATTGTACTGGGAACAGCAGCAGCTAACACAAAGCATAAATTCATTCAAGTTTTTGTGATCACGCAACTCGTTATCTATGGGCATATCCCACAATAACAAACACTGCTCAAGCTGTCACTCAATGTCTTGATAAGATAATCAAATCTGTTAATTCGATCAATACTATCTTAACAGATAATGGCAAAAATTTTATATCAAAAGAGTTAAACAAATTTCTTTCTGTAAGAATAAAACAGAGGTTGGATCTCAGAAAGTATGTTTAATTATCAAATAGATTATATTTAGATGACAAACAATAGAGAGTTAAAAAAGGAAGGTAAGCCCAGTGAGTCAACAAGCAAAACTGAAACCTATATACAGGAACGCCGGCAGTCGGCGCCAGGTCACGTGATGTCTGGGGGAAGTGGCCGTTGTTGCTATGGGTGCGACGTTACTTTCCAATACTCCCACCTAACGTGCACTTCGTTGTTTCAAACAGTCCAAGTTGGCTTCTTAGTCTTCTATACCTTTCAGGAGGTAGAGCTTTCGTAAATATGTCTGCAGCTTGATCATTGGAGCAGACATAAAGAAGGTCAATAGCATGGTTTTGAAAAAGATCTCTGATAAAGTGATATGAAATATCAATATGTTTAGTTCTTTTGTGGTATTCTGGGTTGTGAACAAGTCTTATGCAGATTTGATTGTCACAAAAAATTGTTGTAGGCTTTACTTGTTCTTGATGTAGCTCGCGTAGAAGATGTCTCAGCCAAATTGCTTCTTTTGTTGCTTTGGAAGCCGCAATATATTCAGATTCTGTTGTTGACAGAGACACACAATTCTGTTTTTGACTGCACCAAGAAATAGGTCCATTATTCAACATGAACACATATCCGGTTGGTTGATTTTCTTGTGTCTAGGTCTCACCAAAATCAGCATCGGAAAAACCTATCAGAGATGTAGTGCAGGAACTCCCACCAAAACAAATACCGATGTTTTTCGTAGCTTTTAAGTATCCAAATATTTTCTTTACTGCGGTCCAATGTGAAGGTCCTGGGTTGTTCATAAATTGGCTAACCCTGCTGACTGCGTAGGCAATATCAGGTCTAGTTCCAGTCATGAGGTACATTAAACTACCAATTGTCTGTCTGTATGGAATCTTGTTCATTTCTTCAATTTCCTGATCATCCTTTGGGCACATCTCTTTTGTTAGTTTTGAGTAAGGATCAGAAGGTACAGATTGTAACTTAATATCAAGAAGGTTGTAATGTTCAAGTGTTCTTTCAATGTATGAGGCTTGATGCAGAAATAACATTTTAGTTGTTCTATCTCGATATATTTGTAGGCCAAGGAAATAATCGGCAGTAAAAGTTTTTATTTCAAAATTGGAATTTAAGTACTGTACTATATCATCTAAATGTTGTTTATTTACACTGCAGATTAAGCAATCATCTACATATATTGCAAGTAATATGTAAGGCCTGTTTACATTTCATTGTATAGACACATGAATATGATATGCTAGGTTTGAGATCAAACTTAATTAAAAACTCATGAAATTTCTTGTTCCACATTCTGGGGGATTGCTTAAGACCATAGATGCTTTTCTGAAGAGAGCAAACATGATTTGGAAAATCTGGGTTTTCATAACCTTGGGGTTGTTCCATGTAAAGTTATTCTTCCAAATCACCATTCAAGAAGGCAGATTTTACATCTAACTGAATCATTTCCATATCAAGTGATGCACAAAGTGATAAGATTGTTCTAATTGAATCGAATTTTACTACTGGAGAAAAAGTTTCACACATAATCAAGTCCTGGTTTTTGTGAATAACCTTTCGCAACTAGTCTAGCCTTAAACATTTTATTTGATCCATCTGCATTTTGCTTTATTTTGTATACCCACTTGCATGCAATAGCTTTTCTGTCTGATGGTAGTGTCACATACGTCCATGTTTGATTTTTCATCAAGGAATTGAATTCATCGTCCATAGCTAGTTTCCACTGTTTTGAGTTTTGTCCTACAATTGCATCTTCATAGTTCAATGGTTCTTGGTCATGGACATAACAAGCATATGAAATAGCTCTTGTACAGCTGGTTGATGTTTGTTCATTTTCTCTGATTCTATTCCTGAGAGGGTATCGACATGATTCTTCTGGTTTGGAACTGGTATTTGTGTTATCAACACTTTCTTCACTGTATATAGTTACCTGCTCTTGTTGGTTATCCTGAATATTTTCTGATGTATTAGCTTCAGTAAATATTACATCTCTGCTTATGATAATTTTTCTAGCAATAGGATCCCACATTCTATAATTTTTGTTAGTTTCAGTATATCCAACAAAAAATGTACGAATACTCTTTTTGTCTAATTTCTTTCTGTTATCTTTTGGTATATGCACATAAGCGTTACATCCAAAAGTTTTCAAATGTAAGATGGAGGGTTTTTCTCTTGTACCATATTTCATAAGGTGTAGAATTTCCCAATACTTTAGTAGTACATCTATTTAGAGATAGACTGCTGTGTTTACGGCTTCAGCCCACAGTTCAAGCGGCATTTTTCTTCCATGTAACAAGCATCTAGCTGATTCAACTATTGTTCTGTTATCTCTTTCAGCAATTCCATTCTGTTCTGGGGTATATGGAGCAGTGAGTTCATGAACAATTCCTAGAGATTTTAGATAATCAGAAAAATTCTTATTTAAGAATTCTGTGCCATTATCTGTTCTGAATCTTTTTATTTTATTTCCAGTTTCAGTCCTAACTCTTTTTACAAATTCTTTAAATTTCTCAAGTACATCTGATTTATGCCTAATGAAGTAGGCCACTCTAAATCTTGAAAAATCATCCTTGAATGATACAAAATATAATGATCCACCTGGTGATCTTTTACTCATTGGTCCACAAACATCTGAATAGATCAGCTCTCCTGGATAGGTCGAATTTGGACTTGTTGACGCGTGAAAAACCTTTCTATTTTGTTTTCCATAGATGCATGCTTCACATAGTAAAGAATCAGGCTTTTCTCTAATTTTAATGTCGTCTTCAAAAACATTATTTTCAAACATTTGGGTTAATTTTATAGGATTTACATGACCCATTCTTTGATGCCATATATCTAGACTTAACTGAGCAACATGAGTTTGTGAAGATTGCTTTGCTTTAATAAAATTCTATAAAGATTTGAATTGTCCTTTATTCCAGTAACTAGCACTTTCGAATTTTTAGTCAATTTTATCTGATTTCCTTTACAAATGAGCGTCAAACCATGTTTTGTTGCAGTAGATATTGAGAAAAGATTAGTCTCCAATTCAGGTACATAGAGAACATTCAAAAGAGTTGCATTAATTTTCTGATTATCAACATAAGAGAGAATATCAATATTTCCCTTACCTTTTGCATAGATCTTCTTTCCATCTCTAAGGCACACAGGATGAACACCTTCTGGTATTTCTTCGAACGTAGAGAACCATTCTCTTCTGAAAGTCATATGATCCGTTGCTCCAGAATCTGCAATCCAGGAATCCTTTGTTTCAGCGAGGAAGGCACTTGTCTCAGCTGAAAAAGCACAGCTATCATCTCTGGATGAAGAACTTGGCTGTTGTCCTTTTTGTTCTTCCTTTCTTTTATAGCATTCTTTCCACCAATGTCCTTTCTTCTTGCAATATCCACAGTGTGTGTTCTTCTTTTTATCTTTAATGGATTGTTGATGCTGCTGTTGTTTGTTGGAAGCTGTTGAATTTCTGTTGAACTTTGAAAAAGTCACCAAGGCATTATCTGGTTTAAAATTTCCTGAAGAATCCCAATGATCCTGTAAGCTTTCTTCTTTCAGTAATCTTGCCGTCAAGTTTTCTAGTGTCTTTTCTTCTGATGAAACTGAATCCCATGCTGTTATGAAAATCTTGTATTTATCAGGCAAGCTGCAAATTATCTTTGTAATTAGGGCAACATCAGAGATTGGCTCACCTAGATCTTTCATTTGTTGTGCCAGAGTTTCAACTTTGGAAATATGAGTAGCAATGTTATCATTTGGATTCATTTTATATTCGAAAAATCTTTGTTGCAGCAAATATTTGTTTGTTTCAGATTTCAGTTCATATATTGTTGATAATTTCTTCCACATTTCTGCTGAAGTCTGGCAATTAACAATCTGTTGAAGATATTTAAACTCTA
>CP092883.1:71620169-71640124 GCA_030710605.1 Cordylochernes scorpioides | reverse complement strand
GGTGTTGTAATTGTGTTTTGTTCTTTGGAGACATACCTTTATATGTACTTGTGTCATCTGCTTTCTCCATTGGGACATACCTTTATATGTACTTGTGTCATCTGCTTTGTCCATTGGGACATACCTTTATATGTACTTGTGTCATCTGCTTTGTCCATTGGGACATACCTTTATATGTACTTGTGTCATCTGCTTTGTCCATTGGGACATACCTTTATATGTACTTGTGTCATCTGCTTTGTCCATTGGGACATACCTTTATATGTACTTCTGTCATCTGCTTTGTCCATTGGGACATACCTTTATATGTACTTCTGTCATCTGCTTTGTCCATTGGGACATACCTTTATATGTACTTGTGTCATCTGCTTTGTCCATTGGGACATACCTTTATATGTACTTGTGTCATCTGCTTTGTCCATTGGGACATACCTTTATATGTACTTCTGTCATCTGCTTTGTCCATTGGGACATACCTTTATATGTACTTGTGTCATCTGCTTTGTCCATTGGGACATACCTTTATATGTACTTCTGTCATCTTCCTTGTCCATTGGGACATACCTTTATATGTACTTGTGTCATCTGCTTTGTCCATTGGGACATACCTTTATATGTACTTGTGTCATCTGCTTTCTCCATTGGGACATACCTTTATATGTACTTCTGTCATCTTCCTTGTCCATTGGGACATACCTTTATATGTACTTGTGTCATCTGCTTTGTCCATTGGGACATACCTTTATATGTACTTGTGTCATCTGCTTTCTCCATTGGGACATACCTTTATATGTACTTGTGTCATCTGCTTTGTCCATTGGGACATACCTTTATATGTACTTGTGTCATCTGCTTTGTCCATTGGGACATACCTTTATATGTACTTCTGTCATCTGCTTTGTCCATTGGGACATACCTTTATATGTACTTGTGTCATCTGCTTTGTCCATTGGGACATACCTTTATATGTACTTCTGTCATCTTCCTTGTCCATTGGGACATACCTTTATATGTACTTGTGTCATCTGCTTTGTCCATTGGGACATACCTTTATATGTACTTGTGTCATCTGCTTTCTCCATTGGGACATACCTTTATATGTACTTGTGTCATCTGCTTTGTCCATTGGGACATACCTTTATATGTACTTGTGTCATCTGCTTTCTCCATTGGGACATACCTTTATATGTACTTGTGTCATCTGCTTTGTCCATTGGGACATACCTTTATATGTACTTCTGTCATCTGCTTTGTCCATTGGGACATACCTTTATATGTACTTGTGTCATCTGCTTTGTCCATTGGGACATACCTTTATATGTACTTCTGTCATCTTCCTTGTCCATTGGGACATACCTTTATATGTACTTGTGTCATCTGCTTTGTCCATTGGGACATACCTTTATATGTACTTGTGTCATCTGCTTTCTCCATTGGGACATACCTTTATATGTACTTGTGTCATCTGCTTTGTCCATTGGGACATACCTTTATATGTACTTGTGTCATCTGCTTTGTCATTGGGACATACCTTTATATGTACTTCTGTCATCTGCTTTGTCCATTGGGACATACCTTTATATGTACTTGTGTCATCTGCTTTGTCCATTGGGACATACCTTTATATGTACTTCTGTCATCTTCCTTGTCCATTGGGACATACCTTTATATGTACTTGTGTCATCTGCTTTGTCCATTGGGACATACCTTTATATGTACTTGTGTCATCTGCTTTCTCCATTGGGACATACCTTTATATGTACTTGTGTCATCTGCTTTGTCCATTGGGACATACCTTTATATGTACTTGTGTCATCTGCTTTCTCCATTGGGACATACCTTTATATGTACTTGTGTCATCTGCTTTGTCCATTGGGACATACCTTTATATGTACTTGTGTCATCTGCTTTCTCCATTGGGACATACCTTTATATGTACTTGTGTCATCTGCTTTGTCCATTGGGACATACCTTTATATGTACTTGTGTCATCTGCTTTGTCCATTGGGACATACCTTTATATGTACTTGTGTCATCTGCTTTGTCCATTGGGACATACCTTTATGTTTTTTTTTTTTGCTTATCCCTAGTACACGTGGTACAGGCCATGATAATCATGGTGGGTAGTTAGCGTCTGCTTTTTACTGTAAGCGCACCACATGTCTACACATGTGAAAGCAGTTCGACTTTGCACTTACAAATGTGCCAGAGCCCCGTTTGGTTACTTGCACTCGCTGGTGGGGTTGGACTTTTGCAAGAATCGGGGGGCCATTGGAGCATTTTTTTTTTAAACATAAAAAAGTGTCCAATGCGGGGATCGAACCCGGGTCGTAGTGGTCGTAAACCAAACGGTTTAACCAGCCTTCCACCGACCCCCCACCTTTATATGTACTTGTGTCATCTGCTTTGTCCATTGGGACATACCTTTATATGTACTTGTGTCATCTGCTTTGTCCATTGGGACATACCTTTATATGTACTTCTGTCATCTGCTTTGTCCATTGGGACATACCTTTATATGTACTTGTGTCATCTGCTTTGTCCATTGGGACATACCTTTATATGTACTTGTGTCTAATATTTTAAACACCACCGGATTGCAATGGCTGAATTTCTGCACAGACTATAGAACATCACAAAGAGAAATTCCCTACATAATCAGGACTGCAATAGATCAATCTCTGCAAAAGGATCACACAAGAATAATAAATTCAAGACTATACCCCCACTATAAAAACATCTGCTCAACTCCGTTACCGGAACACTATCTGTCCAGCGATTTCCCGCTCCGGGTCAAACGGTGTATTGCTGGATTGCGAATCCTCTCGGTGCTCTTTACTGATGATCGCCCCAGAATATTTAAAACAGACGGTTGGACATGTGAGATTTGCGGGACAAGAATGGAGTCGGGGCTACATCACCATATACTCTCATGTATGGGGCTGAAAGATGAACGAGAAGTGCTCCTCAGTGAAATAGGCCTTGAGGGACTCTCTTTGGAGCTCCTGTTGAATGAGGTGGTGAGAAACAGAGCTGGAGCGTTTGCGTTGTTCAAATTTTGGAAGACGGCTGAAGAGAAAAGGAAGCTATATATGTAATATTGTTTCAAATGCCGACGTATGGATAAGCTGGCAGTCGTGTACGTGAGGCGAGTGTTGATGTTCTTCCCACACGCAGACAACAAGAAGCAGAAGCAGGGCTAGATGTTAGCACAGAGAGGGATCGGGGACAGCCCACGGGACGAGGTAGAGGCCATGACACCAACTTGAATGCTTATCCACGAGACATGGAGGGAGAGACTGTGTGAGACAGACAGGCTGAAGCGAACTGTCGATGGCCACCCTCTAAAACATCTGCTGACCCCCCTGCCAAAACTTGTCCTGTTTACCGGGGGTCTCTATAAGAATGTCCCTCGGGACCCCACATAGGCTGGGCGTTGCCTCTTTCCTCCCCTCTGTCCCTGCTGCCACCAGCTGACCGCTCTCTCTTTGGATCTTTATTTTGACTTCACCAATTTTAGTTTATATACAAAAAGGGTGTACAGGTTATATTAATAAAGATATAGCATTTATACAAAATATGGGGGTGGTAGCAAATAGAAAGTGTCATTATTATACAGTTTTAAAATATACAATATATACATAATCTAACTGATGTAAATAATCATATGTAAATAATCTTTGTCAGGATTAGAATGATGAATCCTGTATGGGACTTTGATTCCAGTAAAAAGGTTTGCTGCTGCTGTTGTATATAGTCACAGTGTAGAAAATACTATACTATACCTACTACTTATATCTCTGTATTCTTAGTTCTCTTATCTTCTCTTACTCTGTAAATTGGCGAATCCTTTATAGGACGAGAGGTCCTCAATAAAGGCTTTTGTTGTTGTTGTTGTTGTATGTACTTGTGTCATCTGCTTTGTCCATTGGGACATACCTTTATATGTACTTGTGTCATCTGCTTTCTCCATTGGGACATACCTTTATATGTACTTGTGTCATCTGCTTTCTCCATTGGGACATACCTTTATATGCACTTGTGTGATCTTCCCATGTGTGTGGGCAGCTCCATCTCCTCTTCACCCTGGGACCAAAGGCAGACTGGCCAACCTGCTACTCTAAGAGGTAACATCCTATCCCCTTGTCTATCTGGTCTGAGTTGTAATTTCTCCAAACATTTTTTCCTTAATCCTTTCACTGCCAATTTCATGCCTACATATTATTTTGAGCCTTTTCCCTCAGAAAGCTACAATATGATATAAGATCCAATCTGTATATACTCTTCTGGTGTTCAATCTGTGTTGAATTATAACTGTAATTGCTGGTATCAAGAGAAATAAATATGTTTTTACCTAGTAGACTGTGATATCTTGACTATTTTCATATGAAAGTCTTAGGTATTGGACAAACTCTTTTAAAAGGGATTGCCAGCACCTAGGGTAAGTCTAACCTTATGGTAGCAACACAACCTTTCTGCTTTTACAATAAAATATAGAGCGCTTATATTAAAAATACCAATAAATTCAAATTTCAAATATAAGACTTTGTATTTCAAATATTAACACGCTCTACAATATGTTGCACATCAAGTAAATTCAAGCGTATTTACAACAAGTCTCAGTATTATACATGTGCCAGTAACCAAAATGCCAATTTCAGTTAATGAACCATTCAATTTAAAAAATTAAATATTCCAAAAAGTTATTTTCATGAAAGCTGTGAAATTATACAATGAGAGAAAATGGGTTGGAAAGATGTTGATGGGAAAACTTAAAGGAGGAAGAAAGAGAGGAATGAGCTGGCAGGAAGGTGTCAAAGAAGCTACTGAAAGATGACCTGCAAATAATGGCCATCGACACATAAAATTAGATAGTATCTGTCAATATAGTCACCAAGGATGGATGCAACTGATGAACAAGATGGCATTATCTCCTTGGCTGCAGGACCCACTAAACTGCTGCATTCTTGAAAGTCCCCCAATCATTTGTTTTCAAAGTGTGGAGAGAATTGGGGGCTGCAACGGTTGATGTAGTGGAATTTTTCCAAAGGAAATGACATTGTTGACGTTCTGATAGTATCAGGATGGCAGACTTTATAAGCCAAGCTGCCATCTCTGGGAAGTCAATGAAGACATTTGCCAGAGAGCTGCAGGTTGATAAGGCTACCATCCGACATGTGGTTCATCAGGAATTTTGTTACGTCATACAGAAAGAACAGTTCATGTCCGAAAGAACCAAGGTAAACTGCTTAACCAGAGCCAAGTGCCTTCTGAACATGCTCAAATATCCTGAGGAACCAGGATTGATCTGGTTTTCCTCAGACAAGAACTTTTTTCAGGAGCAGAAGGCAACCGAAAAATGATCAGTAGTTGTGTAAAACCCTGATGAGGTACCTAGGGTCATGCATACCAAATTTCCATCATCATTGATGGTTCTTGGTGTTGTTAGTAGTGAAGGTGATGTGATGTCTCCACATTTTTACTCCAGGTGCCAGAGTCAATGCCGTTGCTTACACCGAGGTGTTAGCTACAGTAGTCAAGCCTTGGATCGCTACTGTGCACATGGGAGGCCATATGTTTTTCAACAAGACTCAACACCATCTCAAGAAGCCAGAACAGCCCAAGAATGGATGGCCGAGAATCTTCATGACTATGTCACACCTAACGTTTGGGCCCCCAGCTCATCAGATGTCAATCTGCTGGATGTGTGGGGTGTAGTTGAGAGGGACTCCAAAAGTCATTTCCACAACACAGAGCTGCTATAGTGAATGCAATGGTAAACATTCCCAAAACCCATATCATCACTGCCTGCAGTATTTTTGACAGAGTATAGAAGCTGTTATTGCCGCTGATGGTAGGTTAATTAAATGATGTCATCCTTTAGGTATGTGTTTATCTATATAAAACCTTAATATGTAATAAATTTTCTTTTTCCAAGAATATAGAATATGTTTTTTAGCATCAGGTGGCGTTATATTCTTAATGTAATGTTCTCCTGTGGAAGGGCAGACAAGCCCGAAAGCTTGAGATGATCAAAACAAAGATTCTTATCTCCATAAACGTTTATATTCTGATCATTTTGTTCTCAAAAATCTACCGCACTCTGTAGATGTTACATTACTTGAATTTTACTTTATTCGGAGCTTACTTAGATGTTACATTACTTGGATTTTACTTTATTCGGAGCTTACTTAGATGTTACATTACTTGGATTTTACTTTATTCGGAGCTTACTTAGATGTTACATTACTTGAATTTTACTTTATTCGGAGCTTACTTAGATGTTACATTACTTGAATTTTACTTTATTCAGAGCTTACTTCGATGTTACATTACTTGGATTTTACTTTATTCGGAGCTTACTTAGATGTTACATTACTTGAATTTTACTTTATTCGGAGCTTACTTAGATGTTACATTACTTGGATTTTACTTTATTCAGAGCTTACTTAGATGTTACATTACTTGAATTTTACTTTATTCGGAGCTTACTTAGATGTTACATTACTTGAATTTTACTTTATTCGGAGCTTACTTAGATGTTACATTACTTGAATTTTACTTTATTCGGAGCTTACTTAGATGTTACATTACTTGGATTTTACTTTATTCGGAGCTTACTTAGATGTTACATTACTTGGATTTTACTTTATTCGGAGCTTACTTAGATGTTACATTACTTGAATTTTACTTTATTCGGAGCTTACTTAGATGTTACATTACTTGGATTTTACTTTATTCGGAGCTTACTTCGATGTTACATTACTTGGATTTTACTTTATTCGGAGCTTACTTAGATGTTACATTACTTGAATTTTACTTTATTCGGAGCTTACTTAGATGTTACATTACTTGGATTTTACTTTATTCAGAGCTTACTTAGATGTTACATTACTTGAATTTTACTTTATTCGGAGCTTACTTAGATGTTACATTACTTGGATTTTACTTTATTCGGAGCTTACTTAGATGTTACATTACTTGAATTTTACTTTATTCGGAGCTTACTTAGATGTTACATTACTTGAATTTTACTTTATTCGGAGCTTACTTAGATGTTACATTACTTGAATTTTACTTTATTCGGAGCTTACTTAGATGTTACATTACTTGAATTTACTTTATTCAGAGCTTACTTAGATGTTACATTACTTGGATTTTACTTTATTCGGAGCTTACTTAGATGTTACATTACTTGGATTTTACTTTATTCGGAGCTTACTTAGATGTTACATTACTTGAATTTTACTTTATTCGGAGCTTACTTAGATGTTACATTACTTGGATTTTACTTTATTCGGAGCTTACTTAGATGTTACATTACTTGGATTTTACTTTATTCGGAGCTTACTTAGATGTTACATTACTTGAATTTTACTTTATTCGGAGTTTACTTAGATGTTACATTACTTGAATTTTACTTTATTAGGAGCTTACTTAGATGTTACATTACTTGAATTTTACTTTATTCGGAGCTTACTTAGATGTTACATTACTTGAATTTTACTTTATTCTGAGCTTACTTAGATGTTACATTACTTGAATTTTACTTTATTCGGAGCTTACTTAGATGTTACATTACTTGAATTTTACTTTATTCGGAGCTTACTTAGATGTTACATTACTTGAATTTTACTTTATTCGGAGCTTACTTAGATGTTACATTACTTGAATTTTACTTTATTCAGAGTTTACTTAGATGTTACATTACTTGAATTTTACTTTATTCAGAGTTTACTTAGATGTTACATTACTTGGATTTTACTTTATTCGGAGTTTACTTAGATGTTACATTACTTGAATTTTATTTTATTCAGAGTTTACTTAGATGTTACATTACTTGGATTTTACTTTATTCGGAGCTTACTTAGATGTTACATTACTTGGATTTTACTTTATTCGGAGCTTACTTAGATGTTACATTACTTGGATTTTACTTTATTCGGAGCTTACTTAGATGTTACATTACTTGGATTTTACTAATGGTGCAAATATGTAGGATAAAGTCAAAAATATCTAAATAATCATTGTTTGGTGCAAATGTGTATGACTGAGCACTCGGCACAGCAAGTTTTAGACACTGCCTTTTATAGAGGCTCGTGTTGGATGGTCCATTAAAACAAACAATCACACGTTTTGTCTGGTGATGATGATAACAACTCTTGTTGCCACACACAACTTATTTGGTCTTATTTCCTTGTGTTTCTAATCCAAATTGTAATCTATTGGGTGTTTGGAAAAATCTGAATGCAGAAAAGTCAATTATTCCCCTCTAATAATAAACAACAGCAGCAGCAGCTTTATTAGCACATTTCCATCCTGTAAGGCTAATAATAAATAAATAATATTTATTCTTTTATTAATAGAATATAAATTTTGATATTTATATTTTGCCACTCTGTAAACTTTCCTCATTGCCTCTTTGGTATTTTATAAAATTCAATTTTAAAATATAAATTGCTGTGTCATTTGTCTTTCTTAATTTTCTATGCAACATTTTGGTGGAGATGCTGGGTAGATTAGGGAAGACAAACTGAAGATATTGAGGCCATGGGTACCTGTGATATATATTTTTCCATTATTGGCTCCAGGATTCAACTGCCATGTCAAATCAAGACTTCCCTCCTAGAAGACATTACCCCTATGGATGATAAGGCTGGTCTTCACGCTGGAAGAAAAGGGCACAAAGTTACTAAGGAGAAACTTCCAAGACTTCGATGGAATCCTTGACAGAAACATGTCAGATCCAAGTCAGAAGCAACAAGATTTACAAGCTCTGGGTCACAGCTCCCATAGGGATAGCTCTATATAACAAGGTATTTATTCTTCTATTAACAGTTTGCCAATTTGATATTTATACCCTGTAAACATTGCCTATCTGGTATTTTATTTTTGTTCTTGCACATTGAGTTATTTTGTAATCCTAAAGTTTGTCTTTCCAAATTTTCTATATCACAATATAAAAAAAGAGCTAATTTTTAAAAGTTCATTCTACAAAAAATCCATACAATTTATTAGAAACAAAGCTCACTGATTGGATAATTTTATTTTCTAAAAATAGCCACAAGTTAGATCTCTAAAATTGAACACAAAAATTTTAATTTGAAATAAGACCTCATTGTCAGCCCTGGTGTGAGTGGTTGTGTAAAAGATAACCTTTACAATCAGAGAATGTTCCAGATGTACTTTGAGAAGAAAATTGTAATCACTCTTCCTTCTTGTCTAGAAGAAGAAGAAATTTTCTCCCTACATTGATTTATCTCAGCAAAGACAATAGATACTGTATGATCTCATCATCTGTACCAACAGGGAGCTGATGGATTTGGAGTCGCACTGCCGCAACCTCCATGTGGCAGTGGTGCCAGCCTTTGACCTCTCCCCTCCTCACCTTGCCTTCACTGTCAAACACCTGGCCACCCTGGTCGATGTGGTTGCCAGCTTTCCCCAGGCCAGGTTAGTGGCTACATATCATTGGGTTTCATACCTTGTCTACATATCATTGGGTTTCATACCTTGTCTACATATCATTGGGTTTCATACCTTGTCTACATATCATTGGGTTTCATACCTTGTCTACATATCATTGGGTTTCATACCTTGTCTACATATCATTGGGTTTCATACCTTGTCTACATATCATTGGGTTTCATACCTTGTCTACATATCGTTGGGTTTCATACCTTGTTTACATATCATTGGGTTTCATACCTTGTCTACATATCATTGGGTTTCATACCTTGTCTACATATCATTGGGTTTCATACCTAGTTTACATATCATTGGGTTTCATACCTTGTCTACATATCATTGGGTTTCATACCTAGTCCTACATATCATTGGGTTTCATACCTTGTTTACATATCATTGGGTTTCATACCTTGTTTACATATCATTGGGTTTCATACCTTGTTTACATATCATTGGGTTTCATACCTTGTTTACATATCATTGGGTTTCATACCTTGTTTACATATCATTGGGTTTCATACCTAGTTTACATATCATTGGGTTTCATACCTTGTTTACATATCATGTCTATGTCTTACCTTATCTCTTTTCCCTGTACCTTTTGTATACCTTGTGTTTATACCTGTTCTCCATTATGCTAAAGCTATATTTTTCCACACTACCTTTAAACCTCACTTTTTATTTTAGTATCACAGGTGTGGCACAGTCAAAGGCAAGTTATATTTTTAAATTCATTAATTTACTGCAGATAAAGTAGTTTAGAATAATGCCGCCATTTGTGTTATTCCAACATAGAGATTGACAGTTATTATATTTGTTATAAGACAAAATATATTTTATTCATTTTTCCAATCAATCACAAAAAGAGAAAGGTGTAAAGAGACCTGGGAATATACAAAGGTGGTTAGGGAATTTTCCAATGTTCTCCAACACAAGTTATAACTTGTTGATAACTGTTTATATCTTAATTATTTTGCATAATTTCAATTGCTAGATGTTAGTTTGCTTCAAACTGTAAAATATAAACAATGTCATCCTGGCCCAAAAATGAATGCTGAATAGCACAAGGTAATAAGACCAAATCTTAATAAAGAATGTTTGATTTGTCATCAGACAAAAGCACTGTGATGATGGTAACAGCCCTGTTACCAAAACTATTGGTACTATTTATTAATTTGGATTGGTCTTATTACCTTGTGTTTCTAATTTATAATTCAAATTGTACCTATAATCCAATGCTGAAAAATTCTGCAATATAAATTTGCACCTTTTTTCCAACATAAAAAAAATGTTTGCGAGAAATGACTGCTGTACTTGGAATTGGTTGTTCTCATCATATTACCATATTCTGGAGTTATCGAGAGTTTCAGAAGAGTAATTTTGTTATCAAATATACTTCAAAGTCAGGATGTCCAATCAATGAAGTAAACACAGTCAGCCAAATGTTGGTAATCTTTCTCTCGTCAGATAGAGAAGACATCCCTCCACCGGCAATTCATACTATTCTGCTCAACCATCTACATGTGAGTCAAGTTTTCTCTCCCTTTGGGTGCTCCATATCAGATGACACTAAGTGTTTTATGGTGATGAGAGATGCTCAAACAGTTTGATAATGAATCTTATCCTAATGTCATCCCAACAGGTGATGAAGCATGGCTCTATTATTTTGATGTAAACACTGAAGCCCAGGAAAAAGTATCAGCCTTGAAGATGAATGCATGCCTGTATCTGTTTTAAAATTCATATTGGGGTAAAGAAGAGAACGTTAGTTGTCTTTGTTTTAATGTCCACAATCATACAGAGTTCAAAACAACAACTACTCACCCGTGCAGGCACGGTCACGCTCCGCTGCGTCACGTGGGAAAACATCCATGTTCTCAGCACATCCCTCTTTTTAAGATTTGATATATATATACATTACAAACTTTAAATGCATAATATAATTAATAATGAAGGCGATCCACGGGTTTAACAATTCGTCCACTCCGGGTTCTTATCTGGCCGTCTTCTGAGTCGTTAGAGGGATAATCCACAACTGGGGTCTTTTCATTTTCAACCAGGTCCTCCCCCGAAAAGGTCGGCGTCAATGGTTCGGCTGGATATTGCACTGTAACTCCTTTTCGTAGATGGAACCTGTTTCGACGTAAAGTCCCAACTGGAGTATCAACCATATATGACCTTGGTGTCGATGCTTTCTGCTTTACAATCCCCCAGGTTCGCATATCTGTAATCCAAACCGTGTCACCTTCGGATAGCTCCTCCATGTCCGTAGCTCCGCAGCGTCGATCATATCTGGATTTCATATCCTTTCTCCTTCTCCCCTCCTTTCTTTTCAGGGTCTGAGAGTCCACCAACCTTGGATTAAGATTCTCTGGTGCAATTGGCAAGGTCGTTCGGAGTTTACGTCCCATGAGAAGCTCAGCAGGGCTGTAACCGTTCTCCAAAGGGGTCGATCGATACTCCAGGAGTCCAAGCGATGGGTCTTGAGGATCACTTAGCAATTTTCACACCTGCTTCTGCCATCCCATTGCTTTGAGGGATTCGAGGACTTGAAGTGACATGTGTGAATTCGTACTGCCTTGCGAAATTCGCAAATTCGCGAGCAGCTCCAAATTGCGCCCCATTATCGCTTACAACAGTTTCTGGTATTCCATGTCGGGCAAATATGGATTTGCAACTACGCACCACCACATTGGCTGTGAGACGATCCAGCTGAATCATTTCAGGAAAGCGAGAATAATAGTCAATGACGACTAGATACCACTTATTCTCGAACTTGAAACAAATCCATTCCAATCTTTTGCCACGGTCGTGTAGGAAAGTTGGTTGGTATCAAAGGTTCATGTTTTGAGACGGCTCCCTGGATACAGACACTGCACTTTCTGACTGTTTCCGCGATCTCTTCCGAAATGCCAGGCCACCATACCGTCTCACGTGCGCGAAGTCTTGTTTTTGTAATCCCGAAGTGCCCAGCGTGCAACTTATCTAGGATCTCCAGTTTCATACTTGCTGGAATAACAAGACGACAGCTACGCATCAGTAGTCCATTTTGAACGCTGAGTTCATCCTTGACATGCCAATAAGAGAGCAGAGCCTGTGACATATTCTTCTTATCTGGCCATCCTTGCTCAAGGTAGTTCACTACTGCTTTCAGGGTCGTATCTTCTTGTTGAGCATTAAAAATCTTCGTCAAGATCTCGTCTTTGTCGAGCTCTTCCAATCTTGTTTTGAGCTTTTCCATCAAAGGTATTGTTACCCGTCGAGGAGTATGCACAGCATATGGTTTTGCTCCAGGTTTCAATTTGATTTCGTAAGGGTTTCCGATCTGTCCCAGTCCTTCAAATACTTCAGGGAATTCCTTGATCGGGTTAATTCTCGTCGCAACCACTTCAATCCGCCTCGCCAGGTTCAAGAGCTCACATGCCCGGCGACTCAGAAGAGGTTCACTCAAACGACGAATGACATAAATCTTCTCCTTGATTCATAATTGCCATTTCGCAGCGTTGGTATAAACATACCCACAGTCTGAAGTTCGGAAAATTCAGCAGCTCTAATGTTGACATCACTTTCCACTAGTCGTTGTTGTCCCATTATCTTCTTGAAGAGACACAGAGGAACACATGTAACATCCGCCTGGGAGTCGAGCTTAAACTTCACCTTTTTCCCGTTCACTTGGATTTCTGCTGTCCATCGCCTCCTGCACTCGTCTTCATCATTATCGAGATTAGATGAATCCTCCACAGCTGAGATCTCCAGGAGAAAAACCAATTTCTTCATCAAGTTCAGAAACAGCTTTGACTTCCGCAGTCTTCACCTGCTTATCTGGGCAGCAATTTGCAAAATGGCCAGTTTTTGAACATAGGTTACATCTTTGTCCTTCAGCACGGCAAGCCTGTCCTTCCCTGTGGGTGAAACCTCCGCATTTTGGACATCGTGATCTTGTTTTGGCTTACTTCTCCTTCTTCCTCGAAGGCTGCTGTTGTTGTTTCGGTGATTGTTTCTTCGAGTTGAACTTCACCTGATTGACCTTTTGGCTTGTTGAGGGACGCTGCAGGTCGACTTGCTGCTGTCGAACGGCTTCCTGCTGTTGAACCAACTTCACCGCCTTTTCCAAAGTCAGTTCGCTGTCCAACTGCATTCTTTCAGATAAAGCTTTGTCCCTCACTCCAACCACTATTCGGTCACGGATCAACTGCTCATGAAGACCCTCAAATTCGCAACTATCAGCCAATTTGTACAATGAAGTGATGAATTCGTCCACTGGCTCCCGATCCTCTTGGATTCTTGAATTAAATTTCGCACGTTCGTAGATAATATTCTTTCTGACACAGAAGTGGCTGTCGAACGCCTTGAGGACGGAATCAATTTTCGTTGCCTCTTCCTCCTTTTCGAACTTGAAGGTCCTGAATATATCATCCGCGCGGTCACCCATCAAGTACATGAACAAATCGATCTTGTCCGCCTCCTCTTTCTTCTTCATTCCACTGACCACGAGGTATCGTTCGAATCTCTTCCTCCATTTGGGCCATTCATTGGGAGTCGAGAAGTCGAAAGTTTCTGGAGGTTGAATCTGAGCCATGTTGAATTATCTTCCAAGGTACGCAAAAATCTATATTTTAAAATATACGGGTTCGTATTTTATCCAGTTATCGCTGCCACCATGTTTTAATGTCCATCCATTCAGAGTTCAAAACAACAACTACTCACCCGTGCAGGCACGGTCACGCCCGCTGCGTCACGTGGGAAAACATCCAATGTTCTCAGCACAGTCTTCTTTCAGCGGATTGTGGAGCGTGTTTGGTGCTGGAGACAGACACTGCCAAGTGATACATGGAGAATTGCCTTCCGAAAGTTAGCCAAGCTCTCAACAAGTCGCACCCGCATTCAAGAGCTGACACATGGCTCTTCCACCATGACAATGCTTCCATCACCATATCAAGATCTGCACCGACCTTTTGGCTTCTACTGAACTTGGACCATCCTACCTACAGTCTTGGCCTTGCAATGAGTTACTTTTCCCTGTGCCTTTACATGAAAAACATTCTAAAAAGATCAGTTTTCCTATGATAAAGACCTTCTGAAAGTGTGGGGTGCCCTGATCTCTGAAGAAACATGGAAAGTGATGACTAATTTTCGAAGGATTAAGAATTCTATTAACTGTGGTGATTGAAAGATTGTGAAAATACTATCCTATTGAAAAACTTTCCTAACACCCAGCAATATATTGGTGGGGTTCAGACGCACACATAGGGAGATCTTGTTGAAAGAATGTTCTCTATTTAAAAGAAAATAATTGAGAAGGTATGAAACAAGTCTGAATTTATTATTTTCCTTACTGCTTGTGCATGCACATTGCCTGTGTTTGATAGTGCAGACAACGTGTGTCAATTCAGTGGTGATAAAGAACAAATATTAGTTACATTGATCTATGTAAAATTCAGCCTATAGTTGAACCTCGCTATAACAACATCACTTTGGACCAAGTTTTATGTTGTTATGACCTTGAATAAAATAATTGGGACTTTACTACTATAGTGCTGTTATAATGGCAGTTCCACTGTATAGTGTTTCACCCTGTTCTTCCTGGTTCTGTGTCCAGAACATTGCACCTGGGGCCTCATGTGCCTCCACAGGAGGTGGGGCAGTTCCTGCCTCATCACACCCTGGTCAGCTCAGCTCTTTTCTGTCCCCGGGTGGTTGCCCTCTCCACCCAGGTATGGAAACTCAATGGAGTTTTTTTCTATCTCTCAAGTTCTCTCTGTAAACTAGACTATAATCTTTGGCTAGCACTTCACACCTACATACTCTACACACAGTATACATAGACTATACACACACACCACACATACACTATGCACACCATACATTCACTACACATATACTAAACGCACACTAAACACACACACCATAGATACACTATGCACACCATACATTCACTACACATATACTAAACGCACACTAAACACCCACACCATAGATACACTATGCACACCATACATTCACTACACATATACTAAACGCACACTAAACACACACACCACACATACACTATGCACACCATACATTCACTACACATATACTAAACGCACACTAAACACACACACCATAGATACACTATGCACACCATACATTCACTACACATATACTAAACGCACACTAAACACACACACCATAGATACACTATGCACACCATACATTCACTACACATATACTAAACGCACACTAAACACACACACCACACATACACTATGCACACCATACATTCACTACACATATACTAAACGCACACTAAACACACACACCATAGATACACTATGCACACCATACATTCACTACACATATACTAAACGCACACTAAACACACACACCACGCATACACTATGCACACCATACATTCACTACACATATACTAAACGCACACTAAACACACACACCATAGATACACTATGCACACCATACATTCACTACACATATACTAAACGCACACTAAACACACACACCACACATACACTATGCACACCATACATTCACTACACATATACTAAACGCACACTAAACACACACACCATAGATACACTATGCACACCATACATTCACTACACATATACTAAACGCACACTAAACACACACACCATAGATACACTATGCACACCATACATTCACTACACATATACTAAACGCACACTAATACTACTTTAACGTGGTAGCCAGCGCGGGCGGCAGCACTTTGATCGCGCTCCTAGTTTTTGTTTTCCTTTCCTTTTCAAATATTTTTCTATTAAACCTAAATTACTGATTGATATTTAATTCCTAAAACAATAAGCGAGCTCCGCCGTTTTCGCCTCTGGCGAGCGGGAAAATGTTGCGAATAGCGACGAATTCGGTACGGGCTGAAAGCCCTTCAAAAGCTGCACAAAAGCCTGTAAGGCACAGCACACAAGCTCTAACTTGCGCTGAATTATCTGCGAATGAAGATCTGCAGAGGAATATTTCAAATAATCTACGCGCAAAGCAAAGCTATGCAAATCCGCCGACAGGCGTTAAAGATGCAAATCTGGCCGCCGTGCGCGGTGACGTCACGACCGGCTCGGCAGCAGCCACGTCATCTAACGGCGCTGCCCGTGTCCTGGGAATCTGGGCGGACTACACCGAGGACCAAGGCCCTGGAGAGGACGACGACTTCACCGTCGTCAAGAATAAGAAAAGGCGCCGCGACTCGCCGGGTTCTCCTGCAGCGGCTGCACCTTCCTCTGGCACCAGAGGCGCAGGGGCCACTCGCCGGCCACGATCGTCCACGGGATGGGCACCGCGGGCGGAGGAGGTCAGGACCACTAGGGCGCATATCGCGGAGGCCAGGGCGCGGCAGGCATCTTCAACCGAAGACCACTGCGTCTTCGTAGAGCGCAGCCCTGAACTGGAGCCCTACCATTACCTGAGGGCCATTGATCGAATGTTCGGGAGCACCAGGGAGGTCTTCCAGGTGACCAAAATGAACGGCCACTTCCTGGTGGGACTGGCAAACAGAGGCATGGCCGAGCGCCTCGTCAACGAGGGCCTTGAGGTGGAGGGAACCCTCCACAGGGCCTTCCCGTTCCGCAAGAGGGCGGAGCGAATTACAGTGGGCAACCTCCCCTTCTTCGTGGGGGATGCAGCCGTCATCAGCGCACTTTCATCTTTTGGGCGGGTCACATCTATCGCCCCCAAGCTGATGAAGGCTGGTCCATACGTCTACAACGACGGCCGCCGAGAGGCGTTCATCATCCTCCGCGAGGGAATGACCATCGAGAGGCTGCCCACCCGCCTCGACCTCTCAATCAAGGGCGAGGCCTGGCCCGCATACCTGTCCTCCGGGATTAGGTGTTCCAGGTGCCGTGGCCAAGGACATCGCAGGGCCAACTGCCCCCTGCTTGCAGGGCGAGCCACCGCTCTTGGACCGGCCACACCAACCTCTCCCACCAGCGTCCCACCAGTGGCCGCACCTGGGCTGCCTCAGCAGCCATCTGCCCATCCTCCACCTCCGGCGTCACCCAGTCCAACCATGGAGACCCCCAGCGCTTCTCCTGCGGCCCGAGCCCTGACCCCACTTGCAGCACCTCGGCCATCTACACCAGTGGCCCCAGCCGTACCTACGGAGATGGCGCCTCCTGCCCCTCCACCTGTGACCCCTGCTCCGTCCCTGCGGGCACCTGGGCGTCACGAGCCTGCAGTCCCTACACTGGACTTTGAGATGACTGTCATCGAGGAGACATCAACATCCTTCACATCCTCGTCAAAAACATCAACGAGAGAAAGCCTCGTGACGTTCATAGAGAGGAACCCAGGCGTCTCCTTTGCCCAGAGGGACGCCCTTGGCCTCGGGCGGGAGGAGGTCCTGGACCTCCTCTCCTCAAGGACCAAGGCACATAAGCGTGGTCGCCATCTGACCCCTCCGCAGAGCAATGCTCTTGCCGGCCTAATAAACCAAATCCTCGACCTAAGGCCCGGAGGAAGTAGCAACGTTTATAAGGTCCTGCGACAGGTCATTTCAGAGCTGAGGACCGGTCCAGCCACAGTGCCTCCTACATCCACACTGCCTGCGCCTCGACCATCTCCTCCAACGCCGCTCACTTCCAACAAGACAAAATTGACACCTGCTATGATAACACCCCCGCCGCCCGCCCCGACGGAGATGGAGGAGGACGTTCCGATGACGGAGGAAGAGCGATGTGTACCCCCACTGCCTGCGCCTCGGCTCGCTGAGCCAACACCGCCCACTCCCCAGGGGCAAAAGACGACACCGGCCATGGCCACACCTCCGCCTCCACCATCTGTCCTTATGGAGGACGACTCGGAGCCAGACTGTTGGACGGACCTGGTGGATTTAATAGATGAACTGATCCATGGTCCCGGCTTGGAGCCCATTCTCCGAGCGTTCGACGCGGACGAGTTCGTGGACGTGGTCCGAGACCCTGAGATGTGGGAGTGCGTGGTCGCAGAGCTCTCAAGGCAGCAGAAGAAGATGGTCGCCCAATTCCTAGATGGGCTCATCGAGCGCACTCGGGACTCGGTTCCCTTGATCCGTAGGAGACTATCGGAGTTCAGGGCTGCTTTGCCATCCTATGATCCAGACCCTCCCTGAGGACACCCCTTTGAAAAAGTTTCCAAAAGGAATTATCCGTGCTCAGGCCTGGGCTCCTGACAGAGTCAGGATAATTGTAATTAATTAATTGTAAATATTTTCCCTTTGACTCTTTGAGTGTAACCATTGACTGAACGGTCAATAAAGTCTGTTTCATTGTCACTAAACACACACACCATAAATACTATGCACACCATACATTCACCTCCAACAGAGCCCTACAGGCAATGGAGCCAACAGAGGCACCAAAGGCACCCGCGGACCCTCGCCCTCCGGCCTCTCAGCCCCCCGGAGAAGTGCTTCAAGCCCTGCCAGCCTCCGTCGCCCCTCCTGGTCCTCTGCATGCAGAGGAGACCCTTGTGCCGCCCTCCCCCGTCATCATTAGGGCGTAAGACGAGACCCGACCTTGAGGCCTTCCTCAAGAGAAACCCCGGAGTTTCATTTGCTGGAACGGGCGCCCTTGGTCTTGGGCGGGAGGAGGTCCTGGACCTCCTCTCCTCGAAGACCAAGGCGCGAAAGCACGGTCAGCATCTAACCCCTCCGCAGAGCAATGCTCTTGCCGGCCTAATAAACCAAATCCTCGACCTAAGGCCCGGAGTAAATAGCAACATTTATAAGGTCTTGCGACAGGTCTTGTCAGAGCTGAGGACCGGTCCAGCCGCAGTGCCCCCTACATCCACACTGCCTGCGCCTCGACCATCTCATCCAACGCCGCTCACTTCCAACAAGCTGACACCTGCTTTGATTACACCCCCGCCGCCCGCCCCGACGGAGATGGAGGAGGACGTTCCGATGACGGAAGAAGAGCGCTGTGTACCCCCACTGCCTGCGCTTCGGCTCGCTGAGCCAACACCGCCCACTCCCCAGGGGCAAAAGACGACACCCGGCCACGACTACACCTCCGCTTCCACCGCCTGACCCGATGGAGAACGACGACGACGACCTGATGCCGGAGTTAGATGCAACCTTCAATGAAATGATCGCTGAACCCGGCTTTGGGCCCCTGCTGGAGCCTGGGATTTCCCTGGATGCCGTCATGTTTGCGATCTTATACCGCGAGGATAGATTGGATCTACTCAAGGATCTCTCACCTGAGCAGGGGAGTACCCTCGCGGGCTTCCTTGACGCTGCTCTCGAGCGAACTCGGAACAGCCATCCCACCATTCGCAGGGGTATTCACAAGCTAAGGATAGCCTTGCCCTCCTGATCAATGTACATAGTTTGCCCTTTTGACTCCTCGTGAGTAATTGTTGACCAGCGGTCAATAAAAATTATTTAATTGTCAAAAAAAAAAAAAAAAACACCATACATTCACTACACATATACTAAACGCACACTAAACACACACACCTAAACCACAACACACCAT